>SNQJ01S0009752.1:0-11551 GCA_010110895.2 Picea sitchensis | reverse complement strand
AACCTATGTATGTGATCAAGGAATCATACAATAAAACACAACAAGCTTTATAGGAAAGAATCATATTACTGTATCATATTAAATGTGAAAGAGAGATTACAACCATGGCCTTGATGTCGTAAGGTCCCTTCAAACTGTCCTTCATTCCCCACACACTTCCACTCCAAGAATTCTGAGAGCATAGATCTGATAATAATCACAATCTATCTTGACAAAATGGCTCATCTAGCCAAGCTAACAATCTCCAAAGCTCAATCCAATCCAAGCTCCAAAATCAAAAGCTAACCTTCTCCAAAAGAGCTCATCTCATTTTATAAGTTGAAGAGGATAAGGTGAGGAGGTTAGGATGATCCCACTAAATCATGAAAGCGAGTAAGATCCAAACTATTCAGATGCCACTTCACCATGGAAGTTTCTCCTTCTAGAAGCATCGAGAAGATGCTCGTTTTTCCCACGTATGAGCATTTTCGCACCTTGCCTATATAGCAACCTGTGAACACTTTGCGACCTAGCTATGGTGCAGCCTACGAAAATTAGGCATTTTCGCACCCTGCCTATATAGCAACCTGCGAACATCCTCTTTAATAGGGTTTTTACAAAGGAGAATGCAACTTCTTTTCTCAGGAAAAGTTCTTCTCCCTTCTTTCTTCAGGAACTCAGGCCACTGACCCCTCCAAAGGCAACATATAGGTTTACATCATTAACGATCATAGGGATGACGAAAATAATGTGTAACAAAGAGCCCCCCAAAGTATGAAGTTAGAACAGAGTGATAGCTGAAATACTTTGTCGAGTGTTTGTAGGGAACAAGGAACAGTCGGTCAGAAACCTACCAACAAACAAGGAAATATAGTACAATAATATATCATCACTAAGGTAGGCATTCCCATACTCAGAATACAAATGAATCAGAGCATACATGACGACATGTGAAGATCCATGTCAAGTAAGACATGTCATGGTCACCAAACATACACTATGGATCCATGCCAATATGACTCAAATCTGAACATAGCCACCAAAAATACACTGTGTATCTATGTGTTAAAGACTCAAATTTGAACATAGCCATGAGACATACAATGTGGATCTATGCAACAATACAAACTGAAAATACTCCAACATAACCTGAATCTATCAGAAAAGATCCAGGGTCTTCATCTCCACCACTCTATAGTACGAATCTAACCATGCAAATACATGTGTCGAAGTCGAACATGGTAGAAACTACTTGATTACCGATCATTAGTGTATATCGTTAACAAGTGTGAGGGAAATCACCATTAATGTCAATGACTCCCAAGGTACACTATTACAATCCAATGAATGTGAATTAATGAGCTGAAGTCGAACACTCGACGAAATCTCCCGATCAGGGGTCAATAATGAAAATCCATTGTCGAAAGCGAGGAAACCTGCCATTGAGGCATTCAAGTTCCAAGGTACCAATTATTTTCTAAGTCTAATTCCTGGGTAATGAGTTGAATTCGACAGGAAAAGACTCGTCACAGGAGGGCCTTAATATATCCCCCGTCAATGACACAAAATGGGTAAAAAGATTTGATGTAGATCAGAGTAACCAGTAACTCAGGATTGACTCAGGGATGGCCGACACAATAGAAGGCTTAAGGACTACATAAATGGCCGACGCAACATAAGGCTTTCCGGGTTGAACTTATCTTTGAACATATTGACGACACGACAACTGTCTTGGAAATACTGACTCAACAACAGGGATCACAGACCAACGTGTAATCTTATAAGGAGTATGATCAAGAGACGAGTGGATTTTCCAACCTAGACACAAGGCGAGTGAAAGGGTGTCATGTTGAAAAGCGAATCTTCCGTGGAATATAGGTTTATACACATTTCTTTCCCAATTTCCCCCCCACCATTTCTGACGAGTACCTCTTTATTTTTACGCAAGCTTGAGGAGGATAACATATGCTTGTAAATGTAAGATCATCCTTCGGAGGAGTCCCTTAGAGTATGTTTAATGAACCCTAAGAAGGAGTGGTTTGGTCCCATATGGGCCTTTCGATGTTTGTTTTAACGAGTCCAAAGATAGAAAACTCGGGGATTTTTCATATTTTGAGAGTCTGAAAAACACTTAAAGAGAACACTCTCAGTTCCTTTTTCGTAAAGTAGTCTGATGAGACCGAAAAAGAGATAAACTATCGCTCAATAGACGTTTTCTTCAAATAATTTAACGAGCGTGAAAAGAAAAAGGTCGCTTGACAATATTTTCATGTTTAGAGAGTCTAAAAAGAGCTTAAAGGGAACTCCCAGGGGTTCCTTTTTCGTATAACCTTTACGAGTCCGAAAAAGTGATAAAAGTATATTCGGTTACATTCTCATTGATTTACGAGCATGAGAAAGAACAAAGACTAAGCTTGGTAACTTATTCTCATGTATTTACGAGCATGAGAAAGAACAAAGACTAAGCTTAGGATTGTTTTCATTTTTACACAAGCTTTAAAACAAAAGAAAACTATGCTTGGGATAGATTTTATTTTTACACAAGCTTAAAAACTAAACAAAACTATGCTTGGGCATGGTTTCATATTTACACAAGCTTGAACTAGCGGAAAAACTATGCTTGAACTTCCCAACACATTATCCATGAATTCACATGGTTGGTACTTAGCCCCCGGCTTAAGAAGCTAGCGGCTCAACTTCAGCATGAAGTCCAGAGTCTGAGGCAAACTGACCCCTTCGAAGGCAACATATAGGTTTACATCATTAATGGTCATAGAGATGACAAAAATAATGTGTAACAATGTATATCCGGTGTTGTGAATGCTTTGTGCTTTATAGTTTCCTTCTTGTTTATATGATTAAATGCTTAGTGTGCTGCTAGATGATAGATGAATTTGATATGATAAGTGATGAATAATGTGAATGAATGGTAGATTTGATCTCTATTTGTATGCTTAGTGGTTGAATCTATTGGATATGTGTGGATACTATGCCGATCTATTATTAGGGTTTAGTTGCACTGTGAACTAAGCTGAATATTAACGAACTATAACTGCTAAGTGCTCTGTTAAGGTGTTACAGTCACAAATCTGTGTCCCAGCTAAGGTTGCAGACACTGGAGTCTCACAACCACCCCTACCTCTACCTCGGGTGAGATTTCATTTGCTTCGCAGGTGTTGCTGAAAGGGTCGGCAGTTAGGATTTTGTTGGTGCGTTGTTGTAGCGTTGAACCTCGGGTCTGCCCCTATGCCAACAGTTCAACACAACATTATTCTTTCCCTCCGTAGTTACTTCAATCATTATTATCTTCAAATCAAATCTCTGAGCACACCATGATACTAGTTCTCTGAAGTAAAAAACTTATGGTACACAACCAAAATTCACAAGTCATGTAGTCCAAAGTTTGTTATTTTGCTTCTCCTTAATACTTTTGTTTAAAAACCACTGATAAGAAGTAGACCAATGGAGGTTTTTTTCTTGTTGCACGATAGAGTTAGTTGTATCTCCACAAAATGGCTCTTTCCTCCTTTTATTTGTCATACTTCTTATTTTTTCAATGCACTTTGATATACATGAAACTATGAGTTATGAATTATGAAGCTAGAGCCATTAAATAACTAAGTGCATGGAAGGTATTTATTAAGATTTCCTTTCCACACATACGAATTACCTTCGAAATACAGGTTATCATAAAGAGAAACCATTTTGAAATTCAAGTGGCTCATTGAAAAGAGGTATATTTACTTCATATTAACTCTATATCGCTGCCTTTACCTTACGAATTGGAACCAATAATCATGCCATAAATGAATTCTTGATTATCATGTAAAGTATATGGGTCATGAGAATTAGTTATGTGGAACTTCAAGATTGTGAAGGTGTGGAATTGTAGGAGTTTGAAATTGTGGGAGTGCGGAAGAAGAAAGGATGTGAGTTCTCTGCACTAGAGAGTTAAAATAGACTAAGTATTGAACTGTACGGTGTGCGGACTTTGACTAGTGCAGGGGAAGGTCCTATGTGGAGTGAGAGGACATGGTGATAGTGAAAATAATCTTTGCATAAGGTATATAATCCTACACAAATCAACGAAATGGCTAAGTATAAATGTTTTGGAAAATGATGGTTTAAGGAAATTAGTAGAATAGTGGATTGGGAAAAGTTTTAATACAAGGTTTGGGATTGAACGGTGAGACATAAAATGGATCAACAATCGGCTCCAAGTGTGGGACAATAACCCCTTGTGGGTTGCTGAGAATCCATAGAGCCTTACATTGGGCGATGGAGTCAAAATAAAGTATTTCATGAAGGAAAGAAAAGGAGAGAGTAATTGGGCTATACTATAGGAGTATACAAAGATTTGAAATGAAAGAAAAGAAGAAAAGTCTATGTACATAGAGGAAATAATTGGGGATGAAATAAATAAATGCTTGAAGGACTGCCCATTTACTAACAATGTTTGAACTTTTCCATTAGTATATTTTAACAAGTAAGAATTGTGATCAAAGATTTTTTCAATTTGATATGGTTTGATCCACAAAGCTTCAAACTTGGAATGAAAATATGGCTTTAGCTTAACTTTGTTCCAAAGTAAAACCTATTGATCCTTTTGAATTTTTTTGGCAGTGGCACTGTGATCAAAATACTTCTTGACTATTTTTTGTCTATTAGTCATATTTTCCATTTCTTTTTCCCTTTGTTTTTCCAACTGCAACAATTGATAATATCATTCTTGAAGAGGTGAGACTTCTTCCATGTCTTAATTTTCTGTAAAGATGGCCAGTGCATTTAGTTCCATATGTATTGGAAATAAATATTCTTTTTCGTACACCAAAGTATAAAGTTATTGTCCAGTACTTCCTTTTGGAGTTAATCGGCTTGCCCAAAGAGCATTTGTTAGCTTTTTGTGCCAATTTCTTTGATTTGTTACAATGATATTTTTAAGAACTTGTATCAATGTTTTATTGGTTGATTCAACCAATCCATTTCCTTGAGGATAGTAATTGGATTATTGTCCCATTAATATTCCATACTCCCTACAGAAGTTTGTGAATTTTGTTCCAATGAAAATTGATCCATTGTTTGTTATAAATTTCTCAAGAGCACCAAATCAAGATAAAATGTTATCTTTTAGGAAAATAATCAACTGTTGTGAATTAACATTCTTTAAAGCTATTGCTTCTTTCCATTTTGTAAAATAATTGGTGGCAATGATAATGTATGCATGTGCTTCACTATATTTTGGATTGATTGGACCCATGACATCTAAACCCCATTGTATGAATGGTGCTTCAACTGAAATGGGTTTCAAAGGCGGGGCCACTCTCTTCATTTTTCCAGAGAATTTTTGGCAAGCAAGGCATTTTCTTATCATTGGATAAACAACATTAAACATGGTGGGCCAATAATAACTAACTTTGATGATTTTGTGTGCAATTACTACTGGTGCGAAATGTTCTCCACAAACTCCTTCATGAAATTTTTGCAGTACTTGGTTGGATTTTGAATGGTCCAGGCATCTCAATAATACATCATCAAAATTTCTTCGAAAAATTATTCTAGATATCAATACATATTGATTAGTTTTCATCTTCAAGGCCCTCCTTTCCTTAGAATACATTTCAACAGGAAATTGTCTTGATTTGAGATAAAAAATGATCTCTTTTTACCATTCATATCTTGAGATAGATACATCTTGTGTTGGTACAACATCCACATGAGGAATATTTATTGCTTCAATAACATCATTAACTTACACAATCTGTGTCCCTTGTAAACTTTGAGAGGTTTGATCTCCATATCATATTCTTGAATTTTGGCAAGCCAATTTGCCAATCTCCCTTCTCTAAATTGATGGTTAAGTAACATTTTAACTGGAGGATGTGATACATAATCCATGACATGGAATGATAAAATATAAGTTCTAAAATGAGCCACTGCCTTTACCAAAGAAAAAACTTGTTTTTCTATGATAGAATATTTCATTTCATAATCATGTAATGTTTTACCCATAAAGGTAATTGGAAGCTCTTCTCCTTTTGAATTTCTTTGTGTAAGTATGGAAGCAATAGTCTATTCTAAAGCGAATGAATACAATATAAAATCTTTGTGGAAATCTAGACTGGAAAGAACGTGAGTAGTAGTGATTTAATTCATTATATTTGCAAAACCCTTTTTAGTCTCTGGAGTCCACTCAAATTTTTGGTTCTTCTTTAGTAACTTGTTAATTGGCTTCACAATTGTGGCATAATTAGGAACAAATCGTCGCACAAAATTCATCTTTATAAAGAAAGATTGTACTCCTTTTTAGATGTAGGTGAGGTTAAATAATTGATGCCCTTAATCCTTTCCAGCTCAATATAAATACCTTCTTTGCTTAAAATGTGACTCGACAACTACCCCTCTAATATTGCAAATTACAAATAGTTTTTTGGATTGAGAGATATACCATACATTTTGCATCGTTCAAAGACTTGTATAAGATGTTTCAAATGTCATTCTCTTAATTTTGAATGGACATTTAATTCATCCTAATAATTTTCCATAAACTTCCCAATTAGATAATCAAACGCATGGTCCATGGCTCTTTGAAATGTTGTACCAACAATTTTCAATCCAAAAGGCATATGAATATAGGCATATGTTCCCCATGGTGTAATAAATTAAGTTTTTGGTCTATCTTCCTCGACAACAAGTACTTGGTTGTATCTAGAAAATCCATCCAACATAGACATCAATGCAAAACCAATGACTTGTTGAAGTAACATCTCCATGTTTGTGAGGGGGTAATTGTCTTTGGAACTTGCTTAATTGAGATCTCGAAAATATACACAAAGTTTGATCTTGCCATTCTTTTTCCTAACCACCACTAAATTTGATATCCATTATGAATGTTGGATTGAAAAAATTATTCCGACCTTCTTCAACATTTCAAGTTCTAACTTTATCAAAGGCTTCCACTTCAGATTGATCACTCTTAATCTTTGTCTGAATGGTTTTGAGCCTTCTTTGAGGGGAATGGTGTGTTGAAAAATAGACTTATCATATTCCTTCAAATCATCATAATTCCAAGAAAAAACATCTTTGAATTCTTTAAAAAGGAGGGTAGACTTTTTAACTTCATCATCAGTACAACTAGTACCCATAATTATATATTTTGTTGCTTAATATGTTCTCATGTTTATCTTTTGAGTTTCTTGCACTTTTCTAAGAGATGATTATTTGGTTTTACTCTTTTGTTTTTTCTGATCATCTCTTGTGAAGAGTGATTCTAGACGGACATAATTCTTTGGAAAGATGTTGATAGCTCGTTCATGAGGTTATTCCTTTTGATTGACTTGATCATAAATATTTTCTTCATTTGGAATAACTGACTATAAATTTGTAAGGAAATATGCAACATGTTCATCATTTTCAAATACTTTCCAATAATCTTGATTATCTGGGATAGATGGTCAAAATATTGTCTGGACGTGAAAAGTGTCAATTGTTTGAGAATCACTTGGATTAAAGAGATATGCTTCAACTATTAAGGAGTATGGCTTTTGATTCTTTTCACAGGAACAAAAGAAATATTGAAAGAACTAAAATAATCAATAAGGTGCCAAACCCTTTTAACATAAAGTTTCAATCTTTCTTTGTTGATCTTGTACCTTTTCCTGATATGATTGATGAATAACTCTGAATATCCAGTCATCACTAAATATTAAACTTTGATGAGTGCCATAGTCAATCCTTGAATTAATGCTTCATACTCTACTTCGTTATTAGTGCAAGGGAACTTGAGTCTGATTGCATGTGGATAAATGAAAGATTGAGGGTTTTTAATTGCAACACCTACTCCGATGCTAGACTTAGAACAAACACCATCAAATGAAATTTTCCATAAGCCACAATGTTACGAAATAATTCCCCCATGGATAGTTGAATCTTCCCTTGGAGTACATACCCCTCTACCAAGACAAAAAACTATCTTTGGACACTACCATTCCTATAGATTAATTATGCCCATAAAAAAAAAAGAGGGAGCAATAGTATGATGTATCTCACTTTCGAAGTTTGTCCACGCTGCTCCAATTCATAAGTTCCGAATAGTACCTTCAATGGATAACACAATACAAACAATTATCTCCTACTCTAATGGATTAGGCAAAATCAATCTATCTATGAAAGATTAAAATGAGCATAGACAAGTACATGTAAACAAATACTAGAAGGAAACAGGCCAAGTATATTGATGATAAATTTAAAGAGACACTTACAATCTTCAGATGATGTTGCAACAACCTCCCCAAGTCCTCCTTTTCCAACCCCTACTCGAAATATCCACGATCATAATAACAATGCTCTGCTGATAATTTCTCCTCCTTGTTCACCATGAGAACGCCTCCATTTATAGGCTTTGAGAGGCTCAACCACGTTGGTTATATTTGGGATTAGTTGAGGATACAACTCGATCAGTTGTGATATCTCCCTTAGATGCATCCCGAGGGTTAGATTTGAGCCAAACCAACTCGATCCATCCATAGTTGTCTTTAGAGAAAAAGGGGATTTCTTGCAAGATTTGCTCAACCAATTCGGTGATCCCTTACAACAAGAAACAAAGCGCTACAACGCTCCCTGCTATATAGAAAAAGAGCACTAGCACTCCCTCTATATGAGAAGGGGAGCGCTAATATTCCAAAATTTTCCAAGATGACCAATTCTCATAGAAAAACACTTTGTTCCCACTATCAAATGATGAGGCTTCTTCTTCTAACATGTTTTAGGGGTTGTATCAAGTGTTCTCATGGTGTTTTTCACGATGCAAAACTTACGACACTTGTGACAAAAGTGTGACACTTTCGATAATGAGAATGTGACATTATCGAAGTGAGGAATTTTGATGTGTAACATATTCCCCCCGAAAGTGTGAAGTCGAAAAATGAAAGCTGATGGCCAAAACACTTTGTAGATTCTTCGAAGCAAGGGTATGGAGTTGGGGAACCTGGTAGAAGATGCAGACAACCACCAAACAATGTTAATATGTGTTCCATTCCCAAGGCATGCATACCTATGCTCAAGCTATAAATGACACAAAGTATGGCCGCCAATAAATACACTGCGGATCCACGATTATATTGACTAAGGGTATGGTCACCAGAGATACAATGTGGATCCATACTTCTATGATGTGAACTGATCGTAGCCACACAATATACACAATGGAGCTACAAGATGATAAAACATAGCCACAGACTAATACAACATGGATCTATGTGACAACATAAGTATCAACATGCTCAAATGACTTCCTTCACAACCAGGTTAAAGCATAAATCAAAATGAATACCCAACCCAGGGTTTTTGTCCCAATCCCGATGTGGTACAAATATAACCATGTGAATAGATGTTTTGATGTTGAACATGGTAGAAACCACTTGATTACTGGTCATTGAGGTAAATCGTTAACAAGTGTGAGGGAAATCACCAATGATGTCAATGACTCACAAGGTACCCTAGTACATTCCAACAAACGTGAATAGATGAGATGAGGTCGAACATTTGTGGAATCATCTGATCATAGGTCAATGATGTAAACCTACAGTCGAAAGCGAGGAGGCCTACCATTGAGGCATGCAGGTTCCAAGGTACTAACTGGTTTCTAAGTCTAATTCTTAGATGATGTGTTGAAGTCGACAGGAAAAGAATAATTCGAAGGAGGGCCTTGATGTATCCCCCATCATCGACATGAAACTGACACAGGAAAGTGATAAAATATAACAGATGAGAATAGACTGACATGGGTGTGGAAACTGGTAATTTTGTATATGGTTGACTCTCGAGGCAGATACTTCCCTTGAACATCAAGGCACAACATGAGATTTGGTATCATAAACGCAGACTGGACCAAAACATAATGCAATGACTGCTGAGACATTCTTTGGATGGTTCAAAGGAGTGGAAATAGTCATAGGATTGGTTCAGTGCACAGGTTTAGTGGATTATCCAAGTGTTCAGTGTGAAGGTCAAAACAAGTGTCATGTTTAAAGGCAATTGCAAGATCTGTTTACAAAATTTTTCAAGAAACTTGACCCACTTCCTTCAATTCCCCCCCATCCAGATAGATGAGCACCTCTTTTTATTTTAATGAGATCGAGGAGGATAACATATGCTTGATATAACTCACCTTCAGTAAGTTCCTATTCCTTTGTTTAATGAACTGGAAGAAGTAAGGGTTCGTCCCCATATGGGCCCTTAAATGTGTAGTTTAACGAGTCCAAAGAAAGAAAACTCGATCATTTTTCATATTTAGAGAGTCTGAAAATAACTTAAAGGCGACTCCAGGGTTGTCCTTTTTCGTAATTTTAGTCTCTCAAGTTCGAAAAAGAGAAAAACTATTACTGAGAAGATGCCCTTTCAAACCTTTTAACGAGTGTGAAAGGAAGCAAGATCACTCAACGATCTTTTCATGTTTAGAGAGTCTGAAAAGAACTTAAAGGAGACTCCAGGGGGTTCCTTTTTTGTATAACCTTTACGAGTCCAAAAAAGAGATAAAAGTATACTCGGTTACTTTCTCATGTATTTTTGAGTGCGAGAAAGAACAAAGACTAAGTTCATTGGTGTTACAAGGTCATCAAAAGAACTCTGCTAAAATTCCTATAAAATCAACCTATTATGGGCAAAAGACATTAGTAATTTCTTGAAAAATGATAAGAAACCAAAAAATAGACTTTATAATGAGGAGAAATGACCAAATTGAACCTATCAAATATCAAACTAGGTCAACAAAAATCATTTTTACATTTGTTTTTTACTATTCTTCTCTGGTCTTTGGATTTTTACCTCTTTTAGAGTGTTTTTCGAGTGTTGATTACGGGGGTTGTGAGCGACCGTTTTCATAACCGTCGAGATCAGGTTGGTTGTTTCCTTCTCCTCATTTTTTTTCATGCCTTTTTATTGCATTTCAGGCTTTAGTTTATAAGTTCTAGGCTCCTTGGGAATCCCTAGAGCGTCGAACTGGATCAACGTTCCCTCAAGGCATCGAGGGGAGTATCGACCGTGATTTCAATGCCTTGGTGTGTACGTTGAGGGGGTGCTAGCAGTTTGTTAGCTTCTTTGAGGGAGCGCTAGGTGCATAACATAATTTTTTATTTTATTTTTAGGCTAAAACGAGGCAATTTCTTTCCATGAGGGTTTAGCTAATGATGATTAATTGGTGTATTTGTAGGTTTCATCCATAACTATCCATGATTAAGTGGAAAGAATGTGATCATGAGTTCAATGACATCGCCGCTCTTCAAGACCCTCAAGTGAGGGCAGATTTACGTGATTATGGCTTGCTCAAGTATTTTAAACTTCAAAACATGATAAAATAAGTGTTGTTTCTTGAATACATGATTGATCTATGGGACGACGTTGAGCAAGCGTTTCGAATAGGGTCACATATGCTTGAAATTGAGATGGAAAATGTATACTTTTTTACGGGGCTCTCAAGGAGAGGGGTTCCCATACTCTTGTCTGGACACCGGGATACTCCACAACCGACCAAGACATATGTTGCCGAACATTGCATACTAGGGTCACGATTGGTGGG
>SNQJ01S0009751.1:357436-379212 GCA_010110895.2 Picea sitchensis | reverse complement strand
GGTATCAGAGCGGTCTGCTCATTCTCGATCCTTCTTTGCATGTCCCCAACGAGATCGGGGTATAAGGAGTTGGGGCTCGATCTGGTTGAACCTTTGCAAGATCAGCCTCACAAACCCCGACGACTGCCCATGGGGGAAGAAAATAAATATGAGGGAGCAGGAGATCCTATCAAAATGTTGCTCGAGGAGGCCCTCGAGAAACAAAGGAACGCGATGATGGACAACTTTGCCCAGATTCTTCAACGGATTCCGACGGGCGGCACATCGACATCCATAAGCCACTCTGGAGGCGCCACTCCTTTTAAGGTACAAGTAAACTAATGAATTAACTCAGTATGCCCCCATCTTGAAAGCTAGTGAATTAACTCCAGAATGATCATCAAAGGCTAGAGACATGCCCTCCAAGCTTCAATTCATTCACCAACTTTGAGGTTGTCACCAATTTCTCTACTAGATGGAGAAAAAGGATAAGAGTGGATGAAAAGAAGGTTCAAGAGAGGTGATTGTTTCATTTTTTAACGAGCTTGACACAGGAAAAGAACTATACTCAGGGATCTGCGTTCAATCCCCAAATGGCTGTTTCATTTTTTAACGAGCTTGCTACAAAGAGGAAAACTATGCTCAAAGATTTTGTTTCAGTTTTTAATGAGCTTGCTACAGAAAAGAGAAACTATGCTCATGACCTCTGTTTCATTTTTTAACGATCTTGCCACAGAGAAGAGAAACTATGCTTGTGACCTCTATTTCATTTTTTAACGAGCTTGCTACAAAAAAGAGAAACTACGCTCATGGACTCTTCTTGATCATGGTTTCCAAGAGAATAACACTCTGGAAAGACACCATGTCAAGGGACAAAAGTAGGTCATGGATTTCAAGAGATATTCACTGGATGGAAGAAAATCACTCTGGAAGGGAAACATGTCGAGGGTATCTTCGGGGGTAAGGAGATCAGGCTCCAATAGCCCCACCGAATAGATCACCATGTCAACTACCAGATCCAAATCATCGGAAGTTGAAGGCATGTGAGACGATATAAAATCGACATCAGGGGGGGAGATAGAGTGTATATCTTCCCACATTGTTGCACGAGGAGGAATAAAAGAGGATCGATGATGATTATCATCCCGAGGTATCTCATCAATGTTCAACATTTCCGTAATAGATTCATCAGAGAGAAAAATTGGGGAAATGTAGTCGATCGCGGACGACAAGGAAATTAACTGGAATGACATCGAGTAACTGTCGGGTGCCAATAAATGTTGGTCATCCGAAGAGGGAGAATCAGATTGGACAACAATGTATGATGTTTGTCCTTGCATAAGGATTTGGTCTACGAAACCAAAGATTCTATGTTCGATCCCCAGTGGAGTCACCAATTTCTATTCTAGGTGAATCCCCCCATGGACAAGTGGATTCCCTCTTGGTCTCTAGACTCCTAATGCCAAGAAATAAAAGTGCTTAACATGGACACTGACTTCATTTTATATCTAATCAAACTAATAAATGAAAGGGAAGGTGAAATATATGTACCTTATTAGCAACGTTTCTCCTTGCAAAGTCCTGGCTGAGCTTCGATCCTAAGCTCTCTGATAGGTCCTGTAGGACAAACAAAGATACAATGGAATTCCTATTCTACTGATATTATCTCAAATATAGATCCATCTACTGCAGACAAACTCATATGGAACAAACATAAGTTTGAAAGAAACAGACCAAGCATTGATTATTATTGAGAACAAGTAAAAGTACTTACAATCCTTTGATGAAGGTGCAAAAGCTTCTTCCAATTCTCCTTGTCCAAACCCTTTTCTCAAGTAATATACACTGATTTCTCTGATGACATCTCACTTATGATATCATAAGTGACACATCTCCAATCTCTTTTGTTCATACCACTTATAGGATCATAAGTTTGGTATCAATCTCTAGTCTCTTCCCCTCTTTTCACCATGAGGAGACCTCCTTATATAACCTTGGAGAGGTCCAACCACTTGAGAGATATTTGGGATAAGTTGAGGATTCCTCTCCTTCAGTTGAGTATCTTCCCTAAGATCATGCCTTGACCATCTATTCGAATCCAACCACCTTCAGGAATTGAGGGATTCTTCCCTGATTTGTCTCAACAAACCCAAAACTTGCTCAGAAAAGGGTAGTGCTCCCCCAAAAGGGTGCACAGGGCATTCAAACACTCCCCCAAAGAGGCCTAGGTGGCGCTAGCACTCCCTGACAGTGGGTAGGGGAGAGATCCTCTTCAAAATCCAGTTTTTAGTGGTTCTTTCAGTGGTAAAAGGTTTGTATTCCCTGTCAAGTTATTTCTCTTCTTCAAAACTAGTCTTTGGGGTGTCTTAAGTGTCTTTGTGATGTCGTTAGAGGGACAACATAGGCAAGATGGAAGTATGATGTTTGTGACACTTGCAACACTTTTAGTCAAGATGCGACACTTGCGGACAAGATGCGACACTTACAACACTTGTAATGACGACACTTGTGACACTATCGAAATGAGTAATTTTGAGGTGTAATAGCAGCCACAGATGGAAAGATACCTTTTCCACTGATGACAAAGTGGGATACATTTATCAGATGCAGAGAACAGAGGCATGGTTCCAGGGGGAGCGATGGTCATAGGGGGAGAATGAGTGATATAAATTCAGTATTTCATGACATGAATTTAGTATTGCATCAGAGTGTTTCCATCAATGCCAAAGGGGGAGATTGTTGATTAATTGGGTTGGTTGTCATTGATGTCAACCCTTGAAGAAAGTCCAGTAGCACAAAGGTTTGGGTAATGGAACCAAGTTTTTTTGATGGATAATGGTATGAGTTTTGATATATTTGCAGGTAATACTATTCTAGATGGATAGTACATGTCATGCCATTTCTAGTGGTATGTGGAATGTCACATAACTCCTCACGGTTAGAGAGTTATGGCCATGTGAAGTTGGAGAACCCTCATGAGTCATATAGAAGCCCCAAAAGGTCAAGTAGTCAAAGTGGTTGCAAAGAATAAATTATTTAAATAATAAAGTGAAGTGATGAGTGTACTATAATCTAAAGTGGATACAAAAGAAATTATTTAAATAATAATGTTAATGGAGAAATTACTAAGTGGACAAGTGGTTAGAAGTGGGTTAGCCCTAAAATAAGGAAAGTGGTTTAAGAGATTTTAGAAGGTAAATAATCAAGTGAAGTGATGAGTGTACTATAAATCAAAGAGGATGCAAAAGAAATTATTTAAATAATAAAGTTAATGGAGAACTTGCTAATTATGGAAAGTAGTTAAGTTAAGTGGACAAGTGGTTATAAGTGGGTTAACCCTAAAATAAAGAAAGTGGGTTAAGATGGTTAGAAGGTAACCCCTTGAGGAAGCTACGTAAAAGTATAAATAAGAGGCAATGGTCTCTCATTCAAATCACACTTGAATATCTATTTTGTGAAAGGTTATTTGGGCAGGTATTATTGATAGAGAAAAGTGTGGCAGAAAAAGTGTGGCAAGAAAAGTGCGGTAGAAAAAACACGGAAGGAAAAGTGCGGCAGGAAAAGTGCAGAAGAAAAAGTGCAGAAGAAAAAGTGTGGCAGGAAAACTGCGGAAGAAAAAGTGCGGTAGGAAAAGTGCGGCAGAAAAAGTGCAGCAGAAAAATCACAGCAGGAAAGTGTGGTAGAAAAACCGCAGCAGAAAACTTGCGGCAGTAGATTCGTGGCAACAAAACCGTGACAATGGAATGCTACAAGAAGAAAAAAGGTATGGTTCTCATATGTGTAGTGTTGAATTTATGAATCAATTTGAGGGGTTTCCTTGTAAATATGTTGGATGCCCTCTTGGGAGTTTATGGCTTATTGTAGAGTTGATCTGAGGAAGATCTACTGAAGTTTAGTATTGGTTCATGTTTGAGGGATTTTGGTTGAGGTATGTTGCTGAAATTATTGGTACAGATAGAGGTTGTATAAAAATGAGGTTCTAGCACATGGTTTGAGGTACAAACTTGTGGTATAGTGTTTGAGGTATATGTGATCAGATCAGATTGGTTGATGAGTATACAGTGGTAGGTTTCTGAGTGACATATTCAGTTTCTACATTTGATGCATGATTGGTACATATTTGGTGCATGGTTGATGCACTCATTGATGGTACAGGTTGAGGTACATGTTGGTGCATAGTTGATGCACTTTTTATGGTACAGGTTGATTACAGGTTGATTGGTACAAGTTTAAAATAGTATATATCACAGTGATAGTGTGATAGTGGTTCCATCATTCTAGTTTTATTTCAGGGAGGTTGGATGGGGCAAGGACAGGTGGTTGTAGCCACCTTTCGGTTGTAGACGGAGAACATAGGGGGTTGTAGCCTCCTTCTGGTTGTAGCCATAGAATTGGGGAGTTGGAGCTTCCTTCAAGTTGTAGCCTAAGAAACTAGGGGTTTGGAGCCTCCTTCCAGTTGCAGCTGGAAAAAAAGGAAGTTGGTGCTTACAATGAATGTAATTCTTAAAGAAATATAAGAAAATTCATTCAGTGATTTTCTCCCGCTGTGGGTTTCCATGTAAAAGCAATGGTGTACTGTGTATGTGTATGCTTTCTCATTTGTTCATTGTTTATTTACTCTGCAACTATTAGATGATAATGCTACATTGATATAACACTTGTATTTTTTGGTTAAAAAGGATTGAATAGCTCTATTACTGATTCACCCCCCCTCTCATTAATCCAATAGTTAAAACACCCTTTATTTGAGTAAATTTTGATGTTTTTACTTTAGGAAATAAGACCTTGGTGAAAAAATGAGAAAGGGTGAGATTAGCGCTACCCATTATATGATTTTATCCTAAGTTTTCTTATGGATAAGACTATTTGTCATGTTGCGACTAAAGGCTACACAATTTTCATCGACGACATCTAGTAGCGCCCAGATCGACGACCCTCAGTGCATTTCGGATCCGCTCGACCTTTTGCCTTTAACGGTGGGTGGGGGGGTCTGAAAAAGTGGTTTCCCCTACACCGGCCCCACCTAACGTGTCACCCTATCAACATTTCGGACCCCCCCCCCCACTCAAATCCACTTACCACCTATGCCCCCCTCTAGAATCCTGCCAAACCACCTACCCAATACTGCCCACCTCACTCTGGCACCGTACCCCACTTTCACCTATTTCACATCATACCCCACATACCCGTTAGCTAATCAATTCCCTCCCCATGACCGTTAATCACCTCATCATCACCTCACGCCATAACAAACACCTCTATTGCACTGTAAACCCCGTTTCTTCACTATTGTGACACTATTTGCAAATCCATACACTGTCGACACCCCGCCAAATCCAACTTTCAAGACAAATGCCACCAAAGTTCACTGCCGACAGACACAATTAACCCTGGTAATTATAGTCCTCCATTAACTCACCTCGGAACTCTGTTAGTCATGGCTCCCAAAGCCAAATTCACTTAGACGTTCGAGAATTTGATTCTTCCCCCACTTGTCGACCTGGATCATATTCCCTTGGCAGATAAGGACTACATGATTACAGAGCCGAAGTGTGAATTTGACTTCTTCGAATTACATTTCTGGCTAAAGGATATCTTCATGGATCAGAGTGAGGACTCTGGGAGTCCAATTTGCCTATGTACATTTTCCCTCAGATCTTCCACTTCCTCGAATTCGCCCTGAAATGTCAAGCCCATTATCTTCCCAGCCAAAGGGACATAGTTTCATCTTCTGGAGAAACCCTGTTCACCATTACCCCCGAATCCATTAATCAGATGCTACAGATCCTAAAAATTGACTCTGCAATCCCTTTTTTTGTCAAAGCCCTGAACGACCTCTACCAGAAGCTCTCTTTCACCCAAAGAGCCCAGATTTTTGAAATCTTTCTTCCAGAAGATGCTCAGTTTCCCAAGAAAAGCCCTCCCTATCGATCCTCCATTTTCTCTGTCAGGGAAAAACAGATTATTTCTATCCTCTGTTATCTATTAGGATACTTTTCAGATGAATGGGTAGATAAACCTATCTTAGGTTTTATGTCCATTTTTTCCATAGAAGAAAAGGCAACAGTTCAATTTGATTTCAATCAGTTTTTGGTTGATAACATACATGACTAGTTTTTCAGGTTTTCAACAAAAGGAATGTTCAGATATTCCTCAGTGTTGGTGTAACTATTATTGTTTTTTTAGTCAAGCGGGTTTTCATGTGCTCTTCATAAATTGGATTAGAAAGGAAACCCACAATCAATGACTTCATGGACCTCGCTAGTGAGGAAAAATTCAATTGAATTCAACTTCAAGGATTTCATTGATCAATTTTATCACCCAGTGGTTTGCATGCTGAGCAACGGAACAAAGCCAAGAATTAATGAAGAAGTTCAGATAATCCTTCGCCTCTCTAATCTGGACAAAACAGGAGATTGGTATCTATACCCAAACCACACTGAAATAACAGTGTATGGATGTGAGTGTCCACCATATAGACTACCAAAATATCTCCCTGCAAGGATATTTGCATTGGAATACATCATGCAGATGGTGAACTCTGATGATATCCATTTTGTTTCAGTCAAGAAGAAACAACAACTCATAATCAATACCCGAATTGGCTCTTTCATATGAAACAACATAGCTGCAAGAGAAGAGGCAGACAACCTCTTGCAACAAATGAGTTTGACTCGGAGTTTCGCATGGAATTATGACCCATTTGGTGTCATCTCAGAGCTCAGGGTCAAACAAAAGAGCACTCCTTATGCGCACATACATAAGCCATAGGTGGAAAAGTATATGAATCAGAGAGATTGACTAGATAACACATTGTTGGAAAAAAAAAGAACCTCCCCCTATCATTGCTTCTCATACCATCACACGTCAAATACAAACATAAAAGAGAGAAAGGAAATAGGTTTCCCCTTTAGTCATAGACGTGTCAGTTGAATACTTCCAACTCTACAAAAAAAGGGTCAAAGCTAGTCACACACCAGATCTTCTAAAAGAAGGAGAAATGCAATCCATCATAGTCATGGAGGGACCAAATTCATCAACCTTTTTAGACAGTCAGTTCATAGTGTCCACATATTCATCTAAAAAACAAAAAGACGCTACTCTGTCAGCCGAATCGTCTCATGAGAAAACATGGTCAAATATATTTGACAAGTACAAACAGATCAAGCAGAGGAACAAAATCCTAAACAACACCACATATGCTCAATTCTGGAAGAAAACCTCCACTTCCCAACATAGAATACTGCCAACATTTGACACAGATAAAGGAAGAATGCAAATGGCATTCCTTTAAGCACAAGTTCCTCATCCCAAGACAACTATTGATTACAAGAAGACTTCTTTTGAGTTTGATGTGAAGGAGGTCCATCCAAGGGACCAAATGGATATGCACAGGAAAAAAAGGGAGATGATATTCTCCACCTTGACAAACACCTCATTGACTTCTTCAAAACTATAGGTGTCTCTGAATAACATCTAGTCCCAATTGAAGTTGTAGAAAATCTCCTCTTTGGCCAAGGGCAATAATATAAAATCATTAGAAGAGTTGGTGCTAAAGATTGGGTATGACCCATCGAATATCAAGGAAGTTGAGGAATTATTGAAGAAGAATAATGCTGACATAGCATCCTTGAGAAAGAAACTAAAACTTCTATCTATTGAAGATTCACAAGCAAAGGAGGTGGCTGAAACTGAAGGCCACGAAAAAGAGATGTTGAATCTTATCGTGGAACATAATGCATAGATAAGAAAGATGGAGGAATAAATGAATAAATTGATGAAGGATAAAGAACAAAGTGTACAGATGGACATTACCCCACTGGAGGCATTCCCTCTGATAGGAATTAGAACAACATAAGTAGTTACATCAGTAGAGATTCCATCAAACATTCTAGTTCCAGATGCGTCTGAGAAACTTGTGAAGTCTATGGAAGACATGTCACTTCACGGGGAGGAGATCAGAAAACCGCAAGAAGAAGTAAAAAACCTCAAAGAAATAAAGTCTATGTTTCAGACTAGTTATCATGCAGAGATGCATAAGTCTCAGAGACTTAGTCAACAACTGCAATAGCTACAGAAAGAGACTGTCATGACAAAGAACTTATCCGAGGCCAAGGAAAACATCTGGGTGGATATCAACAAGTCTATGGTAGAAATATGGTCATTCATACAGATCATCTTTGATCAACATAAATTGGTACAGAAGGCCAGAGAAGCAATTGGGAAAATAAGACAAGATCTAGGAGAAAGAGCTACAGAGGCCACTGAGCTCATCATATTCCTAAAATCCAAAAACAAGCAGGAGTTAGAAGAAATGGATATTGAAGGCAGGATAAAGACCATCCTTGAGGTCAAGAAGGTCCTAACTAAGAAAGGATTGATGCTACAACTAGAGGAGAAATATCAGGTGATGGACACTAGAGTTCAGAGATTTTTCAGTAAGATTGAGGTACTACACAAGAAGGGTATCCATGGACTATTAGTACTCAACGACAAGCTAATCACTTTGTTAGATTATAAACACAAGATCAGTGCAGTGGCAAAAGACAGTTCCAAGTTTGCAGGTATACAAGGAATCATTACTGGTAAATCTTTCCTAGAGACATTACAATTGGACATGAGTATCCAACATGAAATAAAACATATTTTCATCACCAAACCCACGTTTGCCAAGTATACTGAGATGGACGAGATATATAGAAATTTTCTCAAGGTTTCCATCCCTGGTAAAAAGAGATGGGAATATCTATGTTCTTTACTTGAGTAAAGATAATTTTGAGGTTCGAGTGAGAATGGAGCATTCAACCAAGTCAAAGATATGAGTCACCAACTACTCCCACAAAATCAACACCAAGGATCCGAATAGATCAACATAATTCCTATATTTTGTAATATGAGATCTAATTAGTTATGTATTTCCTCCATAATATCCTAGTCATTTATGATAGGATGTGATGTAAATAATTTTATAAATACTTCTTCCTTCAAAGTATTGAGGGTTGATTTTTGCACCTAGGAGATATTGTGTAATATTTTCAAAGGATCGACCAGTAATAAAACATGCTTATTCATAGGATTCTTGTGTCAGATTGTTGGTGATGTCTCTCGCTCTTTGTTGAATTTTTTCTTATTCTCTGTGATCATTTATGTATTTCAAATTCTAATCATTAAAAGGAAGTCAATAGAGCATAATTTATCTTCTATACTCTGTCTTTGGTCTTTTAATGATATATATGTTTTCATCTGAAATTGAGTAAGGGAATTATTAACTGCTCCTTTTCTTAGTGGACTATCATATATTTTCTATCTTATTCACCTCATTTAATCTCAGTAGATCCAACATTTTTACTACCCTTCCCTGTGGAGAAAACCTCATAAAAAGATGAATCTAATCCTCATCTTTAATACATACCCCATAGCCCAATGGAAAATAAATGTACTCTTTCAGCCAACTATTACAAACAAACAAACAAATTTGGGCTGTCATAACTAGCCTAACATTTAAAAATTTAAACAAATCTAGATCTTACAGAGAGATCCCTCTCTGAAGCTAGCAGGGCTAGATCCCAACTTCAAAAGTGGTTTTGATAGTTACCTCTGTCAAATTCTTCAAAAGTGGTTTTGATAGTTACCTCCATCAATTTCTCCCTCGACAACGCTTGGGAATTACAAAGAGTGCCAATTGGTTACATCTTACATAATGGTGATACAACAATACATATCATACCTCAACAAAAATTTCCATGTTTGAAGCACTGTATGGTTATCCACCTCCCTCAGTTAAGGAATATGTTATCAATTCTAAGGTTCATGCCGTGAAAGACTATCGACAACACATCAGATCAAATTTTATGCACTTTTAAAGCTCACTCGAACAAGAAATGAACCGAATCAAACAACAACATGACAAAATAAGAACCGATCAAGAATTTATGATAGGATATTGGGTGTTTGTTCAACTACAAGTTTGCAGATAGAGTTCTCTTAAAAATTACAAGAAACAAAAATTGACTCCCAAGTTTTATGGACCCTATAAAATTCGAAAGAGAATTGGTCAAGTTGCTTATGCCCTTGATATTCCAAATAAAGGGAAATTGCATGAAGTTTTTCATGTTTCTTGTTTGAATAAAAAACAGGGTCCTACTGTCCATATACAAACATAATTGCCTCTTTTAGATGAAGAAGGAAGGTTAATTTTAGTTCCTGAAGGTATCTTGGAAGTACGAACCAAATCCCCACGTTCTAGAAGAATTAATGATTGTCCGATCAAATGGAAGAACTTACCTGAATATGAAGCTACTTGGGAATATGAGGAGTTTAGATCCAAAAATTCATCTTTACCCATGCTTCGAGGATGAATATTGTTAGCAAGGGATGACTTGTAATATACCTTTTATTTGTATATTACATTTAAATTAATTAAATGTAAAGTCACATCATTTTTTCTACAAAGACGTGACTTTACTCATTTATGTGTACTTATACACATTGTTGTAAAGTGAATAGACATCGAATTATATATATATATATATATATATATATATATATATATAACTCGTCATCTTCTTCCATAGAGCTTATAAAAGAAAGGTAGTGCATTGTAATATATAGAAGATCAAGTGAGACAAGATGTTCTCTGTGTGTAGATTTATTCTTTGTACTTACAAAAATCATTAATTATGTTGTTAGTAATATTAATATCAATAATTCTCCCTATATCAATATATCTATGGTTCAATGGAAGTTACGTTTATTTTTTCCCTTTGGTTCCACTCTTTTAGATTATAATGTTGTTGGAATACTAAGAGAGGAGGGGGAGGGGGTGAATCAATATGAACACTTTTACCACTTTTAACCACAACATACAAACTTCAACTTAATCATCAATATATTATCAATGTATCATCAATATATCATGATCATATAAACATAAGATCATCACATCAACAACATCACATCAAATACAAAGTACACCATAATTTACATGGAGGTCCAAATGGGAGAAAACCATATAATGTTTTCTTATATATTAAAGAATACATTCATTGGAAGCACCAACTTCCCAATTCTCCAGCTACAACTGGAAGGGGGATATGGCCCCCTATTTACAAGCTCCAACCTGAAGGAATCTACAACCCCCTGAATTCTCTGGCTCCAACCATAAGGAGGATACAACCCCCTGATTCACAGGATCCAACCTGAAGGAAGCTCCAACTCCTTGAATTCTCTGGCTCCAACAAGAAGGAGGCTACAACCCCCTGACTCTTAGGCTCCAACCTGAAGGAAGCTCTAACTCTATGATTTATTCAGCACCAACTGAAAGGAGGATACAACCCCCTTTACTTTCTTCGTCCTTCCGCCCTGAAATATAAGTGTAGACCAACTGTCACTACCACAATAACTTCCACTGTCACTGTCACTATCACTGCCATAGTCGCTATCACTGCCACTGTCACTGCTACTATCACTGTCAACCTGCCATTGAACAACCTGTCATTGTCACTGATACTCAACCAGATCCTCTCATATGGATCATATACCAAGGACACCTCTCAACTAGATGTCCAACATCACCAACACATGCCTCAAACAAGCATGTACCAAACCACCAAACTATACCTTACCAAGCATCAACCGTGTACCACAACCTGTATGACAACACATGCATCAACCATGCACCAACACCTGTACAAAAACAAGTTCATCAACCATGCACCAACACCTATACCATGTACCTCAACAATAAACCATGCACATAAAAAATCAACCATGTACATCAAACATCAACCATGTACATCAATCATCAATTGTGTACCAACATATGCATCAATGTATAAACCAAAACCTCAAGCATGCATCATAATCAACCAAGATCATATACCAAGTATATGCCTCAAGTATATTCCAATATCACAAAGATGTGCCTCTAAAAATGAACCATAACAACCATATACAATGTACCAAGGATATGTCTCAAGTATAACGCCAAAGCATGAAACTCAACCATATGCAACAAATGCCTCAAACAAATACCATATGATATGCCTCAACCATGTACCATAAGATATGCCATAAACCATGTACTAAACAAGTACGAAAACTCTCAAGATGTGCATCAAGCATAAACCATAATCTCAAAAATATCACCAAGCCATGCCACCAATATAAGCCATAACATTACTAAGATATAACCCTCAAAACATACACAATGAAATACCTCATAACCTGTGACAACCCTGCTGCATAATCATACCTTGTTGCAACCTAGAACAAGCATCCCCTTTAGTTTACCTCATCCTTGATACTTGATATTCGCCAATAGATCAAGTGCTCACTAGATAGATATTCAAATAACTTGTGTGTGAGAATGAGAGACTCTTTATGTGTATTTATACTCTTCCATTTAACTTCTTTTCAATCACTTTACCCTTAATTAATTGCTTGTTGTAACCATGTTACCCTTAATTAATTTCTTGTTACAATTGTTTTTCCCTTTAACTGTTTTACCCTTTTTCCTAATTTTATGGTAAGAATTGTTTTACTTTTTTCCTAATTTTAGGGTCATAACCATTTTACCTTTTTTTTCTTAATTTTAGGACCATAACTGTTTTACCCTTTTTCCTAATTTTAGGGTCATAATTGTTTTACCCTTTTTCCTCATTTTAGGGTGATAACTATTTTACCCTTTTTCCTCATTTTAAGGTCATAACTGTTATACCCTTTTTATTAATTTTAGGGTCAACCTATACTTTCTTGTTGAAACTACTTTACCCATAATTAACTTCTTGTTGCAACCACTTTGACTAGCAAACTTCTTGTAGACTCTCTAGAGGCTTCTACAATAATTGATTTCTTGTTGACCTTCTAGGAGATTCTAGATTATTCTTGAGGGTCCTCCAATATTTACAAATCCACATATCCTCAACCTTAAGGAGCCACATGACATACCACCTATCACCGAAAACAACATGGCGCGTACTATCCATCTATGATAGTATTACTTGAAAATACATTGACCTTCATGTTTTTATTCCTCGATCAATTGTGGGTTCCATGACCATACCTTCGAGGATTCATGTAGAATTCATCAAATGCATCCAACACATATGATGACATCAACCACTCCATCAATGACAACTAACTATCCATCTATCTCAACCACATCTCTAGGGATTCCAGACTTCTCCGAGAGTTGACATCAATTTCCAAGGGTTGACATCAATGACAACCAACTGTCCAACAATCTCCCCCTTTAGCATTGATAGCGACACCAACATTGATGACAACACAAATTCTCCAATACTCATGCTCCCCTTGTGAACATTGCTCCTCATCAATGTTTCTCACTCTCCCCCTTTAACATCAATGGAAAATGGTCTCTCTCCTTGGGGATACTCTCCTTGTCTTCATGCATCTGTTCTCTCTCTCTGTTTCCATGCCTTTGTTCTTTCTCTTCACATGTTTCTCTCCTTATGTGACTTCCCCTAAAAGTATACCTTCTGTGAACAATCCTTCTCTTTCTCTTCCTTTGACATCATGGGAAAAATGATAACTCTCCCTATCAATACGTCTCCTACTGTCTGCATGCTTCTAATATTTTGTTCTAGATCTCTTTCTCTAATGATTTCTCTTCCCTTGAATTCTCTGCAAGATGTCATGTAGATAAATTTGGGGATACCTGTAAGTGTTTCCTTTCCTCTCTTCCAGTGATTTCTAATTTTCCATTGTTGTTTCCTCTTTTAACTCTATGATATATATATATATATATATATAACATTTAAAACTTGATTTCTTCATCAACTTGTCATGTTCACTTGAGCATATTGTTCAATTATTTTTTCTGTTGATGTAACTTCCACTGGTGATTTCTCTTCACCCGTTCTGCTGTGCCTTTCACTACTTTCCTTTCTATGACCACTAATTATAATTGATTCCACTAATTCCAATTGTAGATACACTTCTATGTATCTTCCTTGACCCATGTTATCTGTGCCTACTAAATATCCATGTTTGTCCATATGTCACAAACTATCCATACCTTTGCTACTCAACTATCCACAATGATGACCCATCTATCAATGTACTATCATGAAAGCTTCACAATTGCAGCTGAATCAAATGTGTCCAATGATCTACTCTATCTGAAAATCAAACTCTACATATATGGAACAACCTGTACTAAAGATATCTCTTCCTGAATACATACATGGAATATAATCATAAACATCCATATTTGTAACTTCCAACTGATACCTGCGTGGGAACACTACTTCTCAATCGATCAATATGTCATTATGAATTTATGTTATCTGACTGCTCTGAATCTGTCTCTACAAACACCTCAAACTGCTTGAAGGATGGTTCTCTAATCTGTAGTATCTACTACACTGACTCCCCCTATTCAATATTCATATTCATTAGGAGTCTCCAAGTCGGGCGGCTTAGAAAAATACTCGCTCTGATGCAAAGTAATATTCCTCTTCATGTATAGATGCATCATCTCTCTAAACTCTGACTTCTTTCTTTCTGCCCATGGATTTATTTTGCACTACAATTCTTGAAAGTACAATCTCTTGGGCCTTTTCTTTATTCATTTGTTCTTCTTTTATTTCTCTTATTACTGCAAATCCTTCGATCTCTGGGACTTGGTCTTTATTCACCTATTTTTTTTTTTCATTTATTCTACAAACCTTCCTGTATTTGACATCTTCCTTTCTGCCTATAGATTTTCCTTGTTCTCGTACTATTTCCAATCCTGAGAGTATGTCTTCTGGGTGTCCTTCATTCATCTTCTCTTCATTTACCTGTTCTTGTTTTCTTTTCCAATCTTTCTTATATCTGATATCAATGTTCTTTTTCATAGAAGTATCCATCATGATTCTACAATCACGAGATATGTGACCATAATTGTGGCATTTGTAACATTCAATGTTATGTGGGGCCACATAAGCATTTTTTGCTTGAAATTTTATTTCATAAGCCCCACAATATGCAACTTTATGTCCAAAGTTAGTACAATAAAAACAATGACCATAAAAGAGATTTGCATACCTAGGAGTGAATGATTTTCTTTGTGATGTATTCCTTCTGAATTCTTGCCTGGATTGATAATGGTCATGATTGAAGTTTCTTTGTGGCTTGAATGTGGAGGGTCTTCTTGAACATGTGTCTCTATCATTTTTATTTGATTCTGGTTGACCATGATTCATTTCTTTGAGTACTTCTGCATAGCTCTTAATATTTTCCTCATTCTTCTTTTCTGGCAACCTGGAGTGTTTCTCTTCAACATTTTCTTCGAACGATGTGGATGTTTTTATCTCTTCAACGTTCTTTCTGATATTGACAATTTTGTCTCTCAATGTGACAAATTCTTCTTCAATATTCTCAACCTCTTCTTCTTTTTCTATCATCTAACTCTTCACGACTTCTTCTGTTCACTTTGCTTCTTCAGGTTGGATATTCAAGGAGATGATTTCCTTTTCAAGTATTCTTTCTTCTTGACCAAATTTTGCTTCAAGTTGATTTCAGTCCTTAGTTCTTTCCTTAAGATGATCTGTCAAAATATTTTCTCTTTTCTCTGCTTCCTTTCTTTCGGCTTCCAAACACTGCTTCTCTTCCATTGCTTCCTTTCTTAGTGCTGCTATCTCAGCTTCGAAACACTGCTTTTCTTCCATTTGAACTTTGTATATTTCTTCTGTCTTTCTGGCTTCTTCTAACCGAGATTTTAGATTCACAATGACTTGCTGGGATCTTTTGGAACTTTCTTGAGAATTCTTCTTGACTAATTGTTCCTTGAGAGACTTGTTTTTCTTTCTTTCTTTTGGAAATTCGTCTAAGGAACTGATCAACTCTACTTCAAGGTCTACTATGCCTTCTTTGCAATCTTCTTCTTCTGGATATGTCTGACATGATGATAATATTTCTACTTGTTATGTGACTACAATTCATCACCTTTGAATATTACTATTAAATTATTGAAATATACTAATGGGAAGGATAGTATTAAGGATAGGCTTTACTAATAATTTTGAAACAAATGCTACCTCTCCCTGGTTCCAACCCTTGGTAACTCAATCCTCTTGGCCATGGATTTGTGTAGGGGATGCACTTCTCCCCCCCTCCCCCTTCCCTTCTCAATTGAAGTTGTGGAATTCTAGAAACTCACATCCTCCCTTCGTAGAAGCTCCCCCAAACTGTCGCCTCCATGATTTGTGAAGAAATCAACCTCCACTTCAGAGGTCGAGCTTCCACCTTTTGTGTTGTGCCTCAAAGTTATTGCTTTGGAAGATTGTGCACTTATTGGACAATTTGTTGGTCCATAGCCCTATCCTAAAGCCATGGAATAGTGGTTGTGAAAGAACTAAATGCCATTAATAAAAGGTAAGCTTTCTTACTTCTTCTGTGGTGGGGAATTTTACACCTTTTTGTTTGAGCTAAAGAAAGACAAAGATCTCATCTTCCAAAGTAAACAATACTTCATGGGTCTTAGAGGAATGTATTTAAATATGTGGATGTTGGATTTTGATCCAAAATTTGATGTTCCTTTTGTAGTTCTAGTGTGGGTTCACCTCCCTTAGGGGCCCCTCCACTACTAAAATGTTGAATATTTGGAAGCAGCTAGAAATACCCTTGGAAAATAAATCGATAAGTTTGAGCCCAAATCTGTGATATTCTCCTGCAATAATATGCATGGAGCTAGATCTAGAACAAGGGCTCCTTGAGGGGAGCAACCTTTCTTTAGACAATTGAAACCACCTCTAGAAGCTTGACTGTGAGTAGCTTCCATTCAAACGTAATTTTTGTGATGAATATCGACATTTTGCCAAGGATTGTAATGCTATTTGCCCTCCTCAATATTCCTCTGAAAACCCAAATCAATGGCAACCTATTAAGAAATCCTCTAGTGGCAAGTAAGAAGTCCCTCCCTCATAAAAAGAAAATGACTTTGGCAATGGTTCCAAAACTCCAATTTATACATAATGAAGGCGTTATCTTGGAATTATAGAGGATTGGATAGCGTAGTAAAACAAGAAGCCATGATAAGTTTAATTCATATAGAGCACCCATATATAATCCTCATCTAAGAAACAAAACTAGAAGGGAAAATGATGGGAAAGTGATGGAATTCCTTTAAAATATTGGAAGCAAAGGATTAGTTGTTAGCATTGTTATCTTTCGAGGTTACTTTGAAAGTGTTTACACTATGTTAGTGGGTGCTTCATGAGATTTGGGGTACATGGTGTATGATTAACCCATGTATGGTATGTGATGGATTTACAGATTGGAGATGGGTTACTCAATGGTTGCTTAACCTCAGTTGGGTTCTTGCATGAAATTCTTCCTTAGGGAATTGGAGATCTTCAGACAACATCGTGACATTCTAAATGCTTTCCGCATGGAGGAGGTTTCTTGCATGGAGAAGACCCTACATTGGAGGATGATCATTTGGAATTTTCGAGGAGGGCGTTGAGCCCTAGACATCATGGGGTAGATTGAATGTTTGCATGGAGTCATGGAGTTAACTTGGGGACACCTAGGTTGCAAAAATGTTTGTGTAGGGGGAGTGGACCCAATGGATTACATGGCTTAGGAGGAACAATGGAGTCTTTGGAGCCTCAGAAGAGTGTTGGACACATCTTGTGGAGCCTCAGAGGGTAACACTTGAAAACACCCTCAGAGACTAGTTAAAGAAGGATAAATCATTTGATGAAAAGTACAAGTATTTTTCCATGGAAAAAACCACTCAAAAATCAATTTTGGAAGGCAACGCTCCCCTATACACTGTCAGGGAGTGACAATGCTCCCTACCCTTCTTTGGGGGAGTGTTGCAATGATCTATGCACCCTTTTGGGGGAGCACTGGCCCGTTTGAGAAAATTTTGGGTTGTTGAGGAAAATCAAGGAAAAAACCCCTTCATCTCTGGAGTTGGTTTGATTCAAATTTGAGGTCAAGGCTGGATCTTAGGGAGGATCGACAACTGATGGAGAAATATCCTCAACCTATCCCAAGAATCTCTAAGGTGGTTGGGCCTCTCCAAGCTTATATAAGGAGTCCTCCTCATGGTGAAAGGTACATGGAGAGATATGGAGAAATACCTAACTTATGATCTCATAAGGAAGGGGAGACATTGAAGGCATAGTCATTATGCTTGTGGATAATTTGAGCAAAGGGTCTGGACAAGGAGAGATGGAAGAGGCTGCTGCAACTTCATCAAAGGTCTGTAAGTATTGCTATCTAGTTCTCATTAATACATGTGCTTGGCATGTTTCTTTCAAGATTATGTTTATTTACATGAACTTGTCTTTGATAGATAGATCTAGTTTTTGATTAATCATGGTAGAATAGGAAGTTGTTTTGTCTTTGTTGTTATTGGATTGCAGGACTTGTTGAAGAGCTTGGGGATCAAGGCTCAACTTGGACTAGGCAAGGAAAAACATTGACAAAAAGGTGCATTCTTCTTCCTTTTCTCTATTTGATTGACTTAGCTAGGTTGAAAAGGATGCCAATGACCAAAGTTAGCACCTTTTTGTCTTAGTCTTAGGAGTCTAGAGACCAAGAGGGAATTCACCTGTCTACAGGGGGATTTCCTGTAACACATGTGTATCCTTAGAGCGTAGTGTTCTAGATGTGTGAGCCTACTTGTGGCTTTGTAGGTTGCTTGTAAGGGTTTAGGTCCATATATGTTTTGTTAGCCTCCCTTACCTCTCAAATATATAGAGGAAGAAGATACTGCTTTTATCATTCTCATTCTTATTCATCACTCTTGTGTTAGAGATCTGACTAAGAGGAGAGCACTAGTCTTCCTATCTCTCTTGGGTCTTCATTTGTACTTTATTACTCTTGTCTTGGAGCTTCATGGAGCATCTTGAATACTAAGGTTAGGGTTTCATCTCTTTACAAGTTGACTTTGTTAACAACTACTTTAGAGGATGGCATCTCATCTTGATATCCTAGCACTTCTAGTTCCCCCTATTCACTCTAACCCTTCTTTTGTTTTAAGATCTTCTTGGGAATCCTTGACCTTTGTGCAATTTAGTGCTCCTCCAAATGAAAAGAGCAAAGAGAAGACCTCCTAGGAGCATGAGTACAAGATTTGGAAAAAGCGCTAAATTAAAGAGGTTAAAAGAAAAGCCATGATTTTAGTTTTTGTTTCTATGTCATAATATGTATTTTCAAGTTAAATGTTTGCTTAAAGAGAGTATTAGGTAGTGTAATTAGTGAGTTTAATAGGTGTTTTTTGGATTCTTGAAAATTATGAGTAATCCTATTGACTCGAGTTATATTTTTTTTATATAAGGCACATACTTTCATTTGTATTGTAATCATTGCTTACCATGGCAGCAGCCTTTTTTAATACCATTTCCGTGTTAAAAAAAGTTTGAGTCATTGTACAATTTTATTATATTAATTTCATATTAAATTTTATTAATATAAAAATTAATATTAAACTTTTATTGGTCAATTTTTTTTTGGAAGATTTAAATTGTTTTTTTGGAAGATTTAGATTGAGATGTGAATATATAACAAACCTTGTATATTATTCAAAAATCCATTTTGCGTTGCCACGTGGAGACGACCCTCAACTTTACGGTTGAATCTCAATATGAATCTTAGTTAACAAATGGAGTTTGAGTTTTTTAATGTTTAAGAATATTATCTAGATATATTATAATATATAAATATTAAGGAACTCATTATAGCGTGGATCGACATCAAATTATTGAGAGTTCAATTTTAATAATGGGCCTTTCCTACCATGTGTGGTGAATATAAGAGGCTTGGAAGTGAATTTGCTATTTATTAATAAACTTATACATCTTATCCATATGGATACATCATACATCCTAGTAATCTTCCCACTATGTCGTCTAAGCCCACTACCATAAGTCTCTCATTTTTTTAATATAAGTATGTGTTTATGACATTGGAGGGAAAAAACAAAACATGCCCGTCACAATTGCTCTTTGCAAAAGGGTTCCACATAGTGGGAAGTAAATTATTATTGTTTATATGTTGAGTTTATTTAATGTTTAATGCATATCTTTATTAAGGTGCATTATTGATTTCAAATTCAAATTTTTATTTATTAAATATTGATCAATTTATATTTTATTTTTTTCTTAATAATTTAGAGTTGTTGACGATGATTAACGTCTATTGAGATTGAATTGGTTTATCGGATTTTAAGAAGGTAATAAATTACTTGGAATTCTTTAGAATATTATTTTTGTGCTCGAAAAGCATCAAGAGAAGCGATCCAAGATCACACTATTTTTGTTGAGTTAAAAGGTTAGGAAGGTTAGTACTGTGACAAATCTTTTAAAATTGAGATTTAATCTGGGTATATATTGAACATTCTAAGAGAAAATGATTTTCATCTCCAACCCTCTTAGTGTCACAAAGGTGACAGACTCTTTCATCCCACGACGTTTTGGTAATTGACCAACATTCAGTTTCACTATAGAGCTCATGAGAATTTTGTAAGACATCCAACCCCCTAAGTACCTTTTTAAGAGATGGGGTATTAAATTTTCTCTTTTCCTCAACCATCTCAAGGCCTCATCTAGAGGATATCATCGTCTTCTACTCATCAAGATCTTTCCAATGACTACAACCATGCTAAAAACCGAGCTTTGGATTAGGAGTTACAACTTCCCAAAGCTTCTAGACTTTCATTTATTTAGTGCCACATGACAACCACATGATTCTCTGTTACTTGTGCCATCCTACATGGAACTAATGTGGAATCTTCCACCTGAACCATTTGACTCCCCTGTTCACTGGTTTGGAGATTTTATTCTTCATCAGAGTTCTCNTCATTTATTTAGTGCCACATGACAACCACATGATTCTCTGTTACTTGTGCCATCCTACATGGAACTAATGTGGAATCTTCCACCTGAACCATTTGACTCCCCTGTTCACTGGTTTGGAGATTTTATTCTTCATCAGAGTTCTCTCATCGAGGTTAGTAGATTTCCTACACCTAATCCACTTTGACATAGTCTCTCCAACTACGCACACTCCTACGGATCTAACCTACATATCCAATGGCCCTTGAGGTTGGGAAATCAACGACTCCAATTACTTCGGAGTCGCCAACTTACACAACGTTTAATGACCCTTCTCATGCTCCAACTGCGCTTAGCTTATGTGGGGCCCTTGGAGATTTTCGACTGAGATTGAATCTCACTTTCCACCTTGGTCATTGCTGCCACCCTGTACCTGTCTCCTGACGTGACATATGAATCAATATCCACTTGACACATGGACCCATCAATACATGCCACATCACCATAGGGTACAAAGGCTCGCTCGACCATAGATTGACATTGTCCATTTCTTATAGATTGATTAAGTTACTTAATCAATGTCTTATTACAATACCACTCAATATTTAATTATTTAATCCTCATTAGGAATAATTAGTCTTCTTTAATTTAAATACCCCTCGTAAATACATTTTTACTTAGCCTCATATACTGGCCTGGTAATTGATGAGGATTTACTTTCTCTCTCTTTCTCTTAGGAATTCCACATCCTTAAAGGGTTTTTGGTATTAATTTAAATACCAATCTTATAATGATTTTCTTATGATATAATTTAATTAATTATATTATAACATAATTATATTACATTATAATAAAACTAATAAAACTATAATACAATTTGGTTTATTTGTAAACTATAATACACTTAGGTTTGTAGCCTTGATTAACATATAAATCACAAGCCTTGGCTTAATACTTTGCACCAAAATTAATATTATATTAATTCAGATAATTCAGACAACCTTC
>SNQJ01S0009751.1:314666-325608 GCA_010110895.2 Picea sitchensis | reverse complement strand
TTGCTGGGTTTTCTTCCCCTAGAGGGTTTCCCAGGATAAATGTTGCGTCTCTTGTGAATGTGTATTTCTCAGTGATCTTGTTCTTATTATGCTCTTATCTTATGAAATGCAAAGAACTATAATAATGGCATAAACATTAACACTGTGATGTTAATATATGTATGAATATGTTTTGAGGCCATAGAGTCTGAGTGATTATTGGGTTGGTGACTTGGGACGCAAATAGGACAATGTGTCTATCCTTGTAAAGTGTACTACACTCAAGTTAATAAAAAAATAGCATTGTTGCATGCAGACTGACTCAGAGGAAAAGAGACAGGGGCCTAAACTCCATTGAAAAAGGGAAAAGGGAGGAATATTTTAATAATATTTCCGAAAAGTGTAACCTTACAGATATATTATTTATCCAAAGTTCCTAACGGATGGGAACGAGACACCAAGTGGCCAAAGATAGCTCCGAAGGTGACAAGTGTCCAATTGAAGGCATGCAATATCTATTGTTGGCCTTAGTGTATTTAGGGGAGGATTTCATCCATTCTGTCATCGGAAGAAAACTTTCCGGGGCGAAGGAATCGAGTCTTATTGTAACTAATTGTCATTGTAAAACCTATGTTTGGGAAAACTAGTTGCGGTCAAAGATGCAGGTTGCTAGGCCTGTATGCATTTGAAGAAGCGGGTTGTCAAGCCCATAGGTGGTCGAAGAGGCGAGTTGTCAGGCTCGTATGTTATTGAAGAAGCGGGGTTTCAGGTTCGTAGGTTGTTAAAGAAGCGGGTTGTCAGGCCCGTGAGCATTCTCTCCAGGTGAGAGTTTGTTGGGAATCATTCCCTAGTGCACAGAGCATTAGTTGTAGTGCTCTGAGACTTCTGGATCCATCATGTTGTTGAAGCCCTGAAAGGGAAGTGGGGCAGCCGAAAAATTGTTGAGCAAAGAAGGGGCACACTTCCTGGGGTGTGATAGGGAGGTAGCAAAATGAGGGATTGTAGACTAGTTGCAACAGTCGATGCCTTGAATTGAACAATTTCGTTGTTTCTTAGACCATAGATTGGCACTAAAATCCTTTTTCTCTAGTGGAATTTAAGCCCTAGTTCGAGGGTGACCTGTTGTTGAAAGCTTATGAGCAACAACATCTATGGCTAGGAGGAACCTCTACGTCATGCATGTAGTTGGTGACTTTTCTAAAAGATAAGTGTTAATATGTACTTGTTTATTTACTGTGTGTTCATTTACTTGTATTTGTTATAGTTTATCTCTTACATGATGTTGCATATGAGTAATTGTTGTTATTCTATTTAATGTTGTTTATTCATATAAGTGCAATGTGGTTATTCAGTATTGTAGTCGTACATGTTGAGTACCTTAGTTGATAAGTAACTTATGTTAAGAAAGTCCTGGTAAATGGTCAAGAGCTTCCTGAGGGAGGCTAGAAGTATTGTGCGYGTGGAAAATGGTTTGCGTGCACAAGTCACTGGATTCGTTGTGTGCATTTGAACGTAGTCAGCGCACACAGGAAAGTAGGACCTGCAAGTCGATTCAAAACAATTATGCACGATGTGGCATTCGGGTGCTCTGTATGGTAATGTACACAGTAGGGATCGCATGATCAGAGTGGTCTTACACTCTGTAGCATTGGTGCACTTAGTAGTATGATTGAGCGCACAATTATAGTTTGTGTTGTTTCCGCTATTATAATTTGTATGAGCAGGACGAATTGTGGTGTGACGTGAACCAGTTTGGGTTGTGTGCATTCCCTCGAATGATTCCGCACTGTTTAATGTTAATTGCGCACTAGACTTTTTTTTGAAGTATTGTTGCTCTGCAATAAGCTGGGTTCGATACATTCTGATATCAGAGATGAAGTGGGAAGGATTTGTGTGATGTGGCCCAATATGGTTGGCCAGTGACGTTACACTCCATCCTCTTAACCTTCAATTTTTGCAATGAATGGATCAGTTGGATTCCCAACCTTATTTCTACGACTTTCTTCTAAATCTTAGTCAATATAATCCCTTCTACAACCTTCTCCCCCTCCAAAGGTATCCGTCAAGGGGATCCCCTCTCCCCTTTCATCTTTGTGATCATGACTGAAGGGCTTAGTCACTACATTAAAGCCTCCATTCTAAATGACTCTCTCAAAGGCCTTTCCGTGCATGGAATCCAGCGAAGAATCTCCCATAGCCAATTTGTTGAGGATACCATGATGATGGGTTCCCCTACTACTGAGGAAGCACGGAAAATATGAGACATTCTACAGGATTTTAGTGAAGCCTCCGGGACCTCTATTAATGGGAAAAAGTCCCAAATTTTCTTCTTTAATACCCCCCCAACCATCTAGATTCACGTCTCCAACATTCTCAGATTTCATCAAAGTTCCCTTTTGTCCAAATACTTGGGTATCCCTCTCATTGACAATTCACAACACAAGAGCGCATGGGAATCACTCATTCAGTCCCTCACCAAACACCTAGCCTCTTGGACCTTCAGATCCTTTAACCTACTTGGTCGTCTGGTTGTCCTAAACTTAGTCCTACAAGTTGTCCCTATTTACCTCTTTCTCGCATTGGCAACTCCCAAATATGTTCTAAATATTATTTGAGGCATACAAAGGAAATTCCTCTGGCAGGGTACTAAAGAGGGTCACAAGTGGGTCCTAGTTAGCTGGGACCAACTCTGCAAGCCTAAACTCTCGGGTGGACTTGGCTACAGGGCCCTCATCTCTTGAGAAAAGTCCTAAGTGCGAAAATCTGGTGGAAATGGTTGAAATGCCCAATGGATCTCTGGGCTAGCTTATGGAGGAAAGAATACACCCCTCAGATTTAGGAACCCAAACTCATAAGGTGGAATGTGTAGCGATTGAGCTCCATAATATGGAATGCAGCACGACAGCACAATAATTTCATTCAAGATCATGCTTTCTGGGAGATTCATGATGGGAAAAATGCCTTATTTTGCTCAGACTTGTTGATGTTTTAGTAGCTGTGGGAGGATCTTTCCCTCCTAAATGACCTTTCTTAGATGGGGAGAAGATTCTAAAAGAAAGAGATCCATTGAACAAATAATGAAATACCCTAGAAGAGAAGTTGGCCCATAAGAATAAAGTAATAATGAAAAGACACATGTCCAAGGAAGAAGTCGACCCAATCTAGTGGCCAGGAAGACTATAAATAGAGGACGTCTTGGCTCATTTGTTCACTCACTCACACTCTCCAAGCTACACAGAAGCAAGGCGCAAGTTTGGAGGAGGTGACGCAGTAGTTGTTGCCGCACAATTTATTATTGCTCAGTCTTTTGGTATCTCTCTCTTGTGCACTACTCCTTGAGGAGGTGCACTACCTTTCTATGGTGTTGTTGCTGCAACTGGGGTGGTATTTCTAGTTAATCTAGCACTTGTGTTGGGGTTTATCTAATTGGATTTTCTTTGTGAAACAGAATCTATCTAATAAAGGTTGTTGGGTTTTTCCTCCATTTGGGGTTTTCCCAAGATAAATATTGTGTTCTTTTATGTCTCTTGTTTATGTTGCTACTACTCTGTACATGATATATGTATGTTAATGGTAATGAAGTAAAAGAATACTAGTAACACTAATGCTCTGTAAATAAGGAAAATCCAACAAGACTCATGGAAGCAAATGCCCCCATTTCTCTCTTAGGATCACATGTAGCAAATATATTTGCAAATGTCGAATGTGATCCACACAAAGGTTGTTAAACTCTGGAAAGATGATGTCGCCTTTCCTCATTAGAGAAAATGGAAACGGGACCCTTTGGATCTCAACCTTCCCACGAATTGTAACTTGACACCTTGGCAAAATGAGGCCACCTTGAGAAAGATTTGAATCTACCATGAACCAGATATCCTTCATTGGGGCCACTCCACTTTGGGTACTTTCACTTCTAAATAAGCCTAGAGAATCATGGCTCAGTCTCATCTTCATCCCATTGATAAGATTTGGTAGAGCATATGGAAAGCACACCTCTAGCTCAAAGTGTGAACCTTTTGTGGTTGCTTGTCCAGAATCGCATATTAACTTGGGACAATCTTCAAAAGCGTGGCTTTGTAGGCCCCTTAGCTTGCCCCCTCTATTCCATACAGACAAAGAACATGGAACATCTTCTCAATCAGTGCCAGTTCAACAACATTTGGGACTTTTCAGCTCAAGCTTTGAGGACGACAAACATGAAGCATGATAGCATAATTCATACCATTGAAAGCTGGAGGGAAGAAACATAAAAAATCCAATTCTAAACATAATCTGGAAATTACTCTCAAGGTCTATAGTCTGGAAAATCTGGAAGGAACGAAATCGGAGAATCTTCCATTCCAAACAATCTCCGGAAACCCAAGCGTGGAGAAAGATATGTGAGAATATTTGAGAGACTATCGGAGCTCAAAAATGGAACGAAGAAGACATGTCCTGTGACCCCCCAGAAAGAGCCATGCTTGATCAATCTAAACTCAATCTCGCCCATTCCCAAACCACCTCAACCACACGCACCATCATTGTTCACAATCCAGCCACGTGGCAGAAGCCGCAAGGGGGATTCCTTAAAATGAACTTTGATGGTGCCTCCAAGGGAAACCCTAGACACCTACTGGTTTTGGGGTGGTCTTCTGATATGCCAATGGAACCATAATCCATATGCTAGTAGGAAGTCTCGACCAAGACACCAATAATTCAGAAAAACTTTGGGGACTCCTTCAAGGACTTCAATATACAATTCGGGTCAATTTGAATTAGGTCATTGTGGAAGGGGACTCACAAGTCATCATATCTCTCTTTTCCAAGATTCTACATGGATCAACCCCAACAAAGATTTCTCCCAGTTGGTGTCTCCTCGGCACCTTGGAAACCATTAAATCTTTGGTGTCTCCTTTTATGGCTCTTATCCCCTCCCATTTCAAGCGCGAGGCCAACAAAGTTGCAGACAAACTAGCCAACATTGGAGTCACCAATGGGGAATGTTGAAACAGATCTTAAATTTTTATCCTTAAGGCCTAGATTTTTATTTTTTGTGTTTTTCGGGTTTCGACTTTCCTAAAATAAGAATTTCATCATTTCTAAATTCACGATACCTTTTTACCAATTATTTTTGGATAATAAATGGAAAAAGGTTTACAAAAAATATAAAATTTCTGACGTTTTTTGAAAATTATTTAAAACATGTTGAAATTTTAAATTTACATTTTTTAAATTAAACTTTAAAGAAATTTTCGGGATTTGGGGTTTCCTGAAAACAAATTTTCGATGCAAATCGAATCACGAAACCCCGATCCCCGATTTTCCAAAACGTTGGAATCTTTATTTAAACACGAATTAATTTAGTCCCCTCTAAGAAAGGTTAAGGGTTAAAATAATTATGTCGCAATTTCGAGATTCGCGATTCTGTGAAAGCACGTCTCCTGTCATCATGTTTCCCGAAATCTTGATTTCTGAAACCCCGATTCATAAATCTCGTTAAATTAAACTAATTATGTTTTGGCCCTAATCGTGATTATTCATTTAATTAAGATAAGTTAAGTCCTGTTTAAAACAAACAAGCCATCGCGATTTCACGATTTCGGAGATCGGATTTTATTAATAACACACGTCTCCTGTCGTCATGTTTCTCGAAATCCCGATTTTCGAAATCGCGAAAAGGTCTAATCTCAATTAATTAACATGCTAAAAGAATTTAATTCTTAATTAAAGCATCGTGATTTCGCGATTTCGCATTTTTGGATTTCGTTTTTTCATCGACTACATACCTCTCGACATCAGGATTTCCGAAACCCCAAAAAATGAAGTTTTCAGCCTTAAATTATGATTAATATTAATTAACCTTTTCTTAAAAACAAGATTAATGGTAATCATATTAAGCATTCATTTATGTTTCGCTCACCCATTAAGTAGGTTTCTCGTTTTCTTCAAAACCCGAAGGTANTCAGCCTTAAATTATGATTAATATTAATTAACCTTTTCTTAAAAACAAGATTAATGGTAATCATATTAAGCATTCATTTATGTTTCGCTCACCCATTAAGTAGGTTTCTCGTTTTCTTCAAAACCCGAAGGTACTTAAATACGAACATTAAAAGCGTATCTCGATAAAATATCTTTTGGATTAAGAGTTTTAATTTCGTGACAGCTGTGCAAATCTCGTCATTTTTTAAATATATTCAAAATAAAATTTCGAATGTCTGTGTTGTCTTTCTAAGCTGAGCTCATTCATCCGTTTTCTGTTACAGGTTTCAAATTAAACACAGAAGTCATGGCACCCAAAAAGGCACCGAAGAAGAATGAAGACGCACAAGAAGGAGATATTATCTTCGATACTACTCCACATGCTATAGATTCTATTAAATCTTGGACTCAAATCTCAGATTTGTTGAAATATGAATTAGAGAATGCGCATCCCGACTCCGAAAATCATTTCCGGGACATAGCTGAGTCTGAGCTTCATAAGATTGCTACACGTCCGAGGCTGGTGGCATACACTGATATGATCAGTTGGGCTCTGGATAAGGTAGGTATCCCAACAAGGAGCATTCTAAACGAGCAAGGAGCTATCATCGGCTCATTCAAACCAGAGCACATTCAAGTAATGTATAAACTCTCGCCGAATCATAAACATACTTTTAATGTTGAATTTTTAGTTGAGTTTCAAATTGGTTTGGATGTCAAATGATTTAAAGTTTTTCCTCTGAAATTGCTTTTAGTAATTTTAAGACCTGTAAAAATTTTGTTCCTTAATACTTAACTCTTGTTAGAAACCTCGTTTTTCTTTCATCATTGTCTATTGAAATATGAGATTCTTTCTTGATTAAAGCCTCATATTTTTCTGTAGTGTTTATTTGTTATTTTACGATTCTCGAAATTGTTACAAATCCAGGAAACAGCCTCGAATGTGTTTACATTATTGTTTTGAATTTTAAAATTGTTTTTCTTGTTCTCATTTCTGGAAAATTTGAAGTAACAAATTGATTAAAATCCTTTTACAAATAAATAAAGTTTTATCATCCATGATTGTCCCAAGTAGCAGACAACCCAACGTTGAACCAGGCCTTCAAGATCAAACCAGTAATGGCTTGAATTTATTTAATACCATTTTACAAACAACAACTAACCGGGTTGAGTTAAAACGTTCATGGGCTGCTATTGAGCGAGACATTAGCATCCAAGAACAACAGGAAGCAAGACAGAGACAGTTGAGAAATTGATTCTGCTTTAATCTTCTTTTGATTTCTTTTTCCCAAATCATTCCTTTAAATCATTTACAGATGCCTTGACGGTATGCTTTATAGCCTTAAAGCATAAACTTAGGAACAACAGGGAACATGGTATTTTTTTTACAAACACACATCACCCCATACCCCCACAACTTTAGGATTTCTTTGAGTTGGCTCAACTCGACTGTTGAACCCCTGATGGGGTGACACCTAGCCATAAATGCCAGGGTCATATTCGGACACCAACGTCCTCTCCACGGGCCTAGCCTCCTAACCCAAGGTGCTTCATTAACGCAAGTTTCCCTCTCGCGCTCTAACTCTCATGCACAACATTAATACGTTGGGATTATCACAGGTGGGCAACTAAGTCACCTGACACGGGGACACGGGACACAAAAATACGAGTATCAGACACGGGCACGATGACCCCCGGAGATAGGACACAGAGGACACATTATATATATATATATATATATATATATTATATATCAAAATTTAAATTATGAATTACACATGCAAAAATGAAATAATTAAACTGTAAACAGTTACATGATGATGATACAAATTCAATCATACAACTAGTACTAACTTAGTANCAAATAAGACAGAGGTTGGTGTGCAGATACACCACTAAGTCACTTGACACGATGACAAAGAGAAGAGTTCAACATAAGAGTTTATACTTGAGTGAAGGGTACATTTTTACTGGGGTCGTGACAGAAGAGTTCAACAATCAATGTCACCAACATCGAGGTACATAAGGGTATGGAACCCTTGATTAAATGTCAGTTTCATACCCTCTTACATGATAGAATCCAGTGGAAACATTGCAATCCTGCCAATCTTGAAATCCTGAAAATTGTTAAGTCTGCTGAATTTTGAATGGGACCTAAAATTCTACTTTCTTCATATTAAGTCCAATGAGGTTGGAACCACTCTCAAACATCCTGAAACAATTAATGTTAATGCTAAAAATTTAAGTAAAAGGATGAAAATGAAAGATAAGGGAGAATGTCACTTTTACTTACTAGGGCGGGTAAAATGGAGGGGGTGGGAACCTCTTTAAATAGAATTAGTAAGGAAAAATAACCCTTAGTTGCACACTGAAACACCTCACTGTTGCAACTTGCATGAGAAAACATGAGCTAGTGTCCTTTTCTGAGCAGGACACATGTCTTAATTTCAAGACACGCGTGTCCTATGAACATGACACGTTCTAAACGAGCATCCAACACGTGTCCTACCGTTTGTTGTCCGACACGTAGGATTCACGACACGAGGGGGGGTTTGGACATGTCAGGTGACTTAGGTGGGCAAGCTTGGCACTGGTACAACAATGGCGAAGGGAATTTATGGACGTAGAATGAAGGATTTAATGGCCTCGAATATCACCATGGCCATTATAGCTCAACTATGTATTACTTCCTTTTTCATCTACATTCTTACTAGGAAACTTGTTATTGTGGTTATTGACCTTTGCACCCCTGTCTCCTCTCCCCTGTTCGTCCCATTCTCCACTACTTTTTCTCTCTGGTTCCTTGTCCCTTTCACCAGTCGCCAATTATTTGCTGACTTTCAACTGACTTGGACTCCTCATGGACAATGACCTAGCAAAACTTGTCCAATTGAACTGAAACTTGGTCCAAGGGTGTAGGGGGTCATAAGCCATTTTTTTTATTACTCACACCCCTATACAAAATCCACAAGGACCAAATTTTTACATTTTTCATCAAAAATAATTAAAATTTTCAATTTACAAAAAAAATTAATTATTAAAAATCCTATCAAAACCGAACGAAATTCCACAAGACTCTAGGAGATGTCTAGCATGGTCATTTACAACACTTTTAAACCTTAGTCACCCAATGGGCTCGATCATTAGAACTCCTTTCACCACTTTGGAGGATTATTGAGTGAAAAACTCAAGGGTAATTAAAATCATTGAAAAGCAAGATTAATTACCTAAGGAAAAAAAAACACTTGATGAAAGGACTTCCCTAATGATAATGTCCTAGGAAACTAAATAAAAATTGACCCATGCTAACATATTACAAAATTATCCCACACAGAGGAGCGGATATTTCGTGTACATAGAAAAAAGTGTTGAGGGCAAAATTGCCCTGTTAAGCCATAAGTCTTCAAACTTGTTGTACCACAAGGTACAGATCTTCATGGTACATGACGTTGATACCTAGTTGAAATAGGTGGTCAACAGATCCATGTTACGATGTCCCACATGTCTTGTCACTTGTGAGGTATGTATCCACATTCAAAGAAAGACATGAAGATCTCTTGATAAAGTCATTTTTACTCTCTTGGGACAAAGACAAAGGGGCCCGAAATTTCAGAACTTTGAAGACACCTATCATAAGCTGTTGATAGCTCTTCAAGAAGGTCTTCTTGACCTTATGGGAGATGACAATGATGCTATTCTTCTAAATGGCCAAGAAGATGATGAAGCTATCATTGAAGAAAATCCATATTTTCATATGGATTGTGAATCTAAAGACCTTTGTGACTACAAAGAGGATGAAGGTATCACATAACTCAATGTTGGTGATGAGCTTGTTGATGAAGAAAAAGGTAGGACACCCCTTTGCATAACAAATCAAGGATATCTTGTCGATGAACTCACTCCATCAAAAGACTAGAGGGCCTGTCTATTATGTGTCTTAATGATGACTTCAACAAAACAAGGAGAACCTAATTGTTGCATGTTCATATGTTGAAGAGAATATTACAGGCCCACAGCAAGAGAAGCCTCTTGATCCTCTTCAAGAGCTTTGTTGTGATGAAGATGAAGTGTTTTTGAGACAATATGTTCAAGAAGAAGACTTTGAGGATTTTTATGTTGATGTTTCAAATTGTGATGAATATGTTGCTCCAAAGGCCATCATGAAGAAAGTAGCCCGGAATTTGAAGAGACTAATATTATGAGGATGTGGTTGCACAGTCCGAAAATTATAGAACGGTCACATGATCAAGTCCTGAACACATATGTGAATCATGAAGAAGTTTTTAGTTTCTAGAGGAAGATCTAACGTTGGGTTCAAATTGTGGTAAGGATAGAGACAACCTTAGATTTATCTCTAACCATGTTTCTGCTAAGAAACAAGTATGTGCCTTGGATTTCAAGCAAGATTTAAATATAGAGGGTGGGCATGAAGTTTTAGGTCCCAAGGATGAAAATCAGATAATTTTAAGCCTGAAAAATGATAGAACATATCTGCAACAATCATTGTGTGACAACGAGACTATTGTCCCAGTAGACCAACCTTAGAGACAACCTTAGCTTTATCTCTAACCATGTTTCTGATAAGAACCAAGTATGTGCCTTAGATTTCAAGCACGATTTAAATATAGAGGATGGGCATGAAGTTTTAGGTCCCGGGGATGAAAATTAGATAACTTTAAGCCTGGAAAATGATAGAACATATCTGCAACAATCATTGTGTGACAATGAGACCATTGTCCCAGTAGACCAACCTGATAGCCAAGAAGTTATGGGAGTTCTCAGCACAAATGAATAGTTGCATGATATGTTAATGTTTATGCCATTATTATTGTTCTTTGCATTTCAATAGATAAGAGCATAATAAGAACAAGATCACTGAGTAATACACATTCACAAGAGACACAACATTTATCCTAGGAAACCCTCTAGGGGAAGAAAACCCAACAAAAACTTCCTTATCATAAATAGCTTATACAATGTTCAAGAGATAACTCAAACCAAT
>SNQJ01S0009751.1:274041-313528 GCA_010110895.2 Picea sitchensis | reverse complement strand
CATGCTTTACGTCTAACAGCGAGGTCAGAAGCATGACTCATCTTGCTTTACGTCTAACAGCGAGGTCAGAAGCAAGGAATTCATCTACTCCCCCTTTCAGGGAGGGTCCTTTCGGACAATACCAAACTTATCTAGAAAGTGTTCAAACTTTACATGAGATAGAGGTTTGGTCATCTCATCAGCAACCTGTTCATCCGTGCTGACATATAGGAGCTTCAAGGCTCCTCTCTATACCATGTCATGGATATAATGATAACGAATCTCTATGTGCTTCGACCTGTCATGGAATACAAGATTCTCTGTCATTTTTATGCAGCTCTGGTTGTCACATAGGATCGTGGTTGCTTCCATTTCTAGGTCATGACAAAAAAATGCATATCAGAATAATCACACCTGGTTTGCATCATTCCTCTGAATGTGTTGGATCTTGAGATCCTTCTGGATCTATGGCAAGAGATCCCTTCTCCTGCAATTACTCTTTAGGGTTTAACCATTAAACATATGTAAGTACATAGCTCTGATAGCATTTGCAGGTAGTGGCTCCATCTGGTAACAACGGTAATCATTACCAACTCTTAAGAAAACTTCAAGGGTGATTGCAACTGGTCTTACGGCTGCAACTGCAACTGCAACTGGTTCTGAAATTGCAACTGCAACTACAGCTTAGGGTTTTATGAGGAAACCCTAATTTTTCAAACTTCAAATTTTGAAATTTCAATCCAGGGAATAGATGCGCTGAGCTAAGGCGAGTATGTTGGTGTAGTCGGAATTTTGAAAATCCAACTTTTACCCCCTCAAACTTGATCTGTGGATTTCTAGACTAGTGCTTCTGGTTTTATGGTACTCTGGTAATTCTGGTATTTATGGTACTCTGGTTTTCTGGTTTTCTAGAACTTTGTGAAACTAGGGTTTCACTTTCCGGGAGATCTAGCCACTGAAAAGGTGCACTGAAGGTGCCAAAATGATCCTTGGGGGAGGACGCAACTTTCTAGGTGGTTTTGGAGCTGAAAAGCTTCACTTTTGAAAAACCCTAATTTGCAGGTACTGCAACAGTGATGTTTTTCTATTGCGAAATATGTTTCCTTCAAGTTGGCTCTGATACCATGTTAATGTTTTATGCCATTATTATAGTTCTTTGCATTTCAATAGATAAGAGCAACATAAGAACAACATCACTGAGAAATACACATTCACAAGAGACACAGCATTTATCCTGGGAAACCCTCTAGGGGAAGAAAACCCAGCAAAAACTTCATTATCATAAATTGCCAATACAATGTCAAGAGATAACTCAAACCAATACAAGTAGTCCTCTCCAAAAGATTCTCAACTCTTCTCCCTCTCTCCAACTGGTAAGTTGCAACTTGCTTCTTAGAAATGAGCAAGTGTGTTGTGTGATAAAGTGAGGCACTAGCCTCTCTATATATACAAGTCTGGCACGTGTGAAGGGTCTTCACTGGCAGGTCCGACTTCTAACTCTGGCTGGGTAAACCCACCTTTAATTTATTTCTGGGTCTCAATAATAACTACTTGGGTCGACTTCTTATTCTGCCTATTACAATTCTTTGTTGACCAATTCGCAAAAGGGGATTTGGTCCTAATACAATTACCGACATGATTAATCCACAATGGGGATTAATCCTATAAATAATATATCAATAATAATAAGAATACTCTTTCCAGTTACATTATTTCAACAGAAATCCCCCACCTTTTGAAGCTAATTTAGAAGCTATAAAGTTCCTTACTAAAGACAAAGGTGAGAGGCTGTCAAATCTGAAGGCCAACCAAGCTAATAAAGAAGAAATTGTTGCTGCAGTATCTGAGCTTCGAAAGTTCAAAAATAAACTCTTAAAGATGCAAGGGTCTAGATTGAAACTTGGTATCCCATAGAAAAATGGGAAGATCGACTTTTCCCTAGACTTCTTCACTCACCAAACATTCCTGAGTGTCTCTGGTCAATTCCAAGTTGAGACCTGTGCTTGTGCACTTAGTAGTGTGTACACAGGACCACCATTCTGTTTAGAAAATTCTCATATATCAAATCATCTTGCTGAATTTTAGATGGTTTAGCCTAAAATTACCTTTGCAGATCTAGAGGATGATAATTAATAGAGGAGATATTTAAAAAGCCAATAATTGTGTACAACTATCCAAAAGATATGCATTTTACATATGGCTCAATGACGATGGAAATACTAATGATGCCATGGATGTACTTGTGCCTAAGGTTGGGGAATTGATTGGTGGGAGTGGTTGAAGGGCGTTTTCTTCTTTCAGATTTGTCTCTGGTTATGCCCTCCCTCCAGTTGCAAGACATATCCTTGGCACCCTATCAAATCTAAGCATTGCGGTATGCTCCTAATTCTATGTGATGGATACCTCAACCTAGTAAGGGCTGAGGTGATTACTGTCTTAAAATGGGGACTACTACAACACTATTTCAAACTTGCTTTAACATCCCAAATAACATCAGAACATTGGCCTAAACAGCAAGCACAATAAAAGAAGTGCCCAACAAACTGGTGTTTTAAAAGAACATGGTGAAATTTGTGTTTAAGGGTTCGTGTATATATATTGTACAATGGAATAATGAGTCAAGCCGCCCTCGGTTTGGATTACACATTTGTATAATGAATAGTGAGGGTCGACCTATTTGCATATATCAAAATACATTTTGTTGATAGAGCCAACCCTTGGATAGATCTAGATGTTGATTAGGGCGTTCATATGCATCATAAGGCTAGCCTATATTGTGCAGCATTATATTAAAATTAGAAGGGCCAACCTATGAAAATATGGGTGATGACTTGTCCACCTTGGATTTGAAGCGTACAACTAGAAGTGGTTTGTGGAATAAGTTGAAAACTTTTTCCACTTTTGAAAGAGCATTTGGGGCTTGTATTGTAATGTCCCTTTCTAGGATGACTCCAGGAGGAGTGACTCAATAGCCTATATTGATTCTCGTAGGCTATAGTTAGGAGAAAAAGGGAATAAAAGAAATATTTAGTATCATTCACCAAAAAATCCTAAGTTGAAAGTAATAAAGTGGAAAAAGGTGATTAAGTGACTTAAAAGAATAATTAAGGATATAACTTGGGAAAAGTCACTTAATAAATTAAAGTGAATGTGAAATTAGAAGCAAAAAGATGTTTTAAGTGACTTAAGTGATTGGTAAGTCAAAACATAGGGAAAAGTCACTTAATTAATAAAGTGAACGGGAAATTAGATGAGGAAGGGAGTATAAAGGAGAAAAGTCGATCTAATTCACCATTATGCATGAGTTGAGTTGAAAATTAGACCTCAGAGGAGAAGTCAAGCTACTTTCTTCATGTTTTGTGGATTTATGGAGAAAACCACTACCATTGATAGATTTCGGTGTTGAAAGACACACCCTAGTCTATTGAAAGAATTATCCATATTTTTCATCAGGATTCAGAGTACATGATTGGATCCTTCCTTAAGGATTCACTTCATTTACAGGTTCAGGATTCACGCAGATTCAAATCAAAGATATAGCGTGAATTTATCTCGGCAACATATTCTAGAGTGCATGCAGCGTATCCTTCTTGCATGCAACAGATCCAAGCTTATTGCAACAGATCCGAGCTATATCCTTCTTGCATGCAGCAAATCTGAGATTTATCCTTCTTGCGTGTAGCAGATCCAAGCTTATTGCAACAGATCCGAACTATATCCTTCTTGCATGCAGCAAATCCTAAGTTATTGCAACAGATTCAAGCTATATCTTTCTTGCATGCAGCAGATCCGAGCTTCTTGTAACATATCCAAGCTATATAATTTTTGCATGCAGCAGATCCAATCTTGTTGCAACAGATCTGAGTTATATCCTTCTTGCATGCAGGAGATTCTAGCTTATTGCAACAGATCTGAGCTATATCCTTCTTACATGCAACAGATTTGAGCCATATCCTTCTTGCATGCAGCAATTTCAAGCTTATATCCATCATACGCAGGTAGTCAACAGATCTGGGCGATATTTTTCTTACATGCAACAGATTTGAGTTGTATCTTCCTTCCATGCATGTAGTGGATTTGACTTGCATGTTGTAGATCGGTATTCTACTTGTCTTCCTTTGTACTATAGGATAGTTTTATCTATGTTACAATCTGTTTGAGGAATTCTGAGATTGATTTCGAGTATTTTCAAGTATTAGAATTTGTTGTTATTTAATAAAATGCAATGAGTTATTTATGGATCCAACAATGCCATGCATGCTACGCATGAGAACACAAAATTGAACAAACACATCTAAAAACCCAAGAAACACATTCAAAAATCCTCAAAGTATCATATCTATGGAGAACGTCCAATAGTAGCAATAAATATCCAGATCCAAGGATCATGGATATTTTAGTGGTATCAAAGATGGTTTTCCTTCCAGCCTAAGAGGAAAATCAATTAGGAGTTATTTCATATTGTTTCCACTAAATTTTAGCGATGATAACTTTCACTTATACCTTCAGTTGTAGTAGTAGAGAGAAAAAGTTCAGATCAGATATGGAGGACAGCGTGAGGAATATTTGTAATATTTTTGCAAAGGGGCGATAACAATTGATGCAAGCTATGGAAAGCCTACAAAACAATGCAGGGATCAATGGAGCTATTGGTTCAAAGAGGTAGCAAATAGGACATAAAGGACATGATGAGGAATTTGCAAATTGTTTGAGGGAGTATCAAGATCTTGGTGCGGCATTTCACGCAAACATGTCATTCAAGAATTTTTGCACCATCAAACATCCTGAGTGGTATGAATCCCAAGTATCAGTGGACAAGAAGGTGAAGGTGTCAAGGAAAAAGGTTGATGGCACGTATGGTGAAGTGTCACAATCAACTGATGTTGAGGATTCCACATCATACCTTAGTAGTGATGCTCATGATGATGAGGGTGTGTTAGCACCTAAGTATGATGAGGATTCAACGCCTTATCCTATCTATGATACTTGTGGTGATGCAAACATGATTGTACCTAAATATAACGAAGACTGGGTATTTGAAAAAATATCGTGCGATATTGATCTCTCTTCTTAGGAGCCATGCATGGAGGATGACAAAAAAGAGGTGATTTGGTGGATGAAAACAAATCAGAAATTTTGTATGAGGATGGTAGTCCACATGAGTCTCATCATTGCATGGTATCATCTAGTAAGTATGTCAATTAGTGTTGATGAGGAACTTTGCTACCAACTAAGTTTGGCACACTCATTATCATTGACAGTAGCAGAGACTCCATCATATTTGGCAGTCGTGACACCCGAGGGCATGAGTAGCACTCATGATTTGAGGGAGGAGCCTCTTATGATGAGTCCGGACGAGGAGCATTCTGAGTTGCAGGTACTCAAGGAGAGTTTGGATTGCACTCTGATTTGGCATTGTGGGGGTCAGGAGCCCTTTCGTTTGGAGAGCTCATTAAAGGGTCAGAGTTTAGCTATGAAGGAGATGGTTCAGCACCTTCCTTGTGGACCGGAGTTTAGCTATGAAGGAGATGGTTGAGCACCTTCCTTGTGGACCAACCCGCAAGGAAGCATATGTGTCCATGGATTGGATAGACAGGTACATGATGGACATGGACACTCTTTGGGGTACAGGTTTAACCATCACCAGTAAAGTGTTGGATTTAGTAGCACATACAAGGCACGAGACGACATAGGAGGACACATGAGTATATCACAATATACGAAATTATACATTGGCTTATGGTGGTACACAACAAAGTTTGGAGCGTGTCCTCTAGGGAGACCTACTGACAGAGTCATTGAGTATACCATCGGGTTGAGGTTACCCAGGGTTAGTAAGTGGATGGGTGAGTCTCAGTGAGCAGTGTATCCCTCGATGATTGATTTTCATCTAGGATATCATGAGGCTTGGGCCAAGGAACAGGGTACTCACAAGTTTATTCCTGATTATCATCATGATTTCGTGGTCATGACCTTGGGGTTAATCAATGCACTAGTCACCTTCTAGTCCTTCATGCAATGGCAGAGGCGCCTATTACTGTTATTTGATGCCCTCATTGTATGCAACAACACAAGAAAGGATTACTAGAGCCAGTGGGGTGAGATAGGGGGCATTGTGGTCGTGACAAATTTTATCCATTTGGACTATGTGATCAGTGCGTTGAGTGCACAAGATGAGATACAAACTTATTTGGATTAGTTCACAGATATTGCAACGGGCAGAGTAGTGGATGGAATTATCTTCTATAGAGATTACAGATCGGGAATTTGGCTCATTTGGACTCCAATGGTTATTGGTGGGACACAACAGTAGTCGACAATTATTGGGAGTGGTGGACTTCCAATGTTGAGGTGGAATCCTGGCATTCATTCGAGTGATGGATTATTTCAGATGAGGTTGATGACCAACCTAGTTGAGGCAGTGATTGGTCTGTGTCATGGTAGGAATGTTGTGAGAGAAGTTGTGGAGTTTTTCTTTTCCCTCACGATACCCAGGATTGAGGATAGTCATGGATTGACAAGCATTGACTTCACTCAGGTTCCTTGGCTGAGTATGGTCCATGATAGAGGATTCCAAGAGAGGAAATCATAGTCTGAGCATGGTGGTTAGACGATTGTGATTGGAGGAATGCATCATCAACACGAGGATTCCCCTCTGAGGCTGGCATGGGACCCTGGGATTGCAGTTGTTGACACGACGATAACTAATATAGGTGGGATTGCCAGTTTGTGTTCTCCATAGGTTACTCCTGGAGTGCGTAGGATTGGTTGCTTGGAGGAACGATCTCCTGAGGAGTCAGTCTTGTTTCAGTAGCTTATGATCGCTTGGCTTACCAGGGGTAGTCAAGCAAATTTGTGTGACAGCACCATACAGATCAGTATGATGAGCAGAGGGTGGTTCACTTCATACAAGATAGTTTGGGACCTGGGTGACTTCATCTCTTACAGGCAGGTCCGAGAGTTTCTCATAGGGAGGGTCTTCGCGGATGTTGCATCAAGACACATGGGGGAGAGTCCGCATTGGTGACAGAACACATTGGTGGACCAGCTATTGGTGATGACTAACAGAGTTGCGACAATGATTGGTCTGCTTTATTTTTGGGATGTCAATAGAGGAGAGATTGAGACTTATTCTAAATGACGAGACAGACCTTCTTTCCAGATACCCAGGATTGAGGTTGTTAGTGGATTTGCATATTTGGGCTTCATGGAGATAACTTTGCAGGACATGATTCATGATAGTAAGTTTAGTCCCTACAAGTATTTCAGTGTGGGATCTCACGAGAGGAGGATACATACTAGGCACATTGGTCCGATTGTTATTACCAGAATGGTGTCGCGATAGCATGGTGGTCCTTTCCAAAGATCGATCAGGGACCCTATTATCATTTTCAGTTTCAGCTTGGTTCAGTCAATGGAGCATCAAGTTGTGATGGCATTGCTTGAGAACAAACAATCTTGGGAAGGGAGGATTGTAATGTCTCTTTGCCAGTGATGACTCCAGGAGGAGTGATTCAATAGCCTATATTGATTCTCGTGGGCTATAATCGAGAGAAAAAGGGAATAAAAGAATTATTTAGTGTCATTCACTAGAAAAGCCTAAGTTAAAAGTGACATTAAGTATTAAAGTGGAAAAAGGTGATTAAGTGACTTAAAAGAATAATTAAAGATAAAACATAGGAAGAGTCACTTAATTAATTAAAGTGAACATCGAATTAGATGAGAAAAAGGAGAAAAAGGTGTTTTAAGTGTCTTAAGTGATTATTAAAGATAAAACTTAGGAAAAGACACTAAATAAATAAAAGTGAATGTGAAATTAGAAGCAAAAAAAAATTTAAGTGACTTAAGTGATTGCTAAGTCAAAACTTAAGGAAAAGTCACTTAATTAATAAAGTGAAAGGGAAATTAGATGAGAAAGGAAGTATAAAGGAGAAAAGTCGATCTAATTCAACATTATGCATGAGTTGAGTTGAGAATTAGACCTCAAACATAAAACTAAACAAACACATCTAAAAACCCAAGAAACGCATTCAGAAACCCACAGAGTATCAAATCTGCAAAAAAACGTCAAATAGTAGCAGTAAATATCCAAATCCAAGGATCAAGGATATTTCATGTACATCCACATTTAGAGGAAGTCTAGAAGATTGTTGATGATAGGTTTGTTTTTCCCATTTTGTGGGATAACTAAGGAGATCATGTCTCGAGGCCCTCAGGTTGCAAATATGGAGTGCCAAGATATTACATTACCAGCAGTATCCACTTACACATACAGGAGTCAGCTCAATCACCACTTTTAATCCATTGTTAGTGCATCCACCACACCAGCTAGCTTTTGGAAGGCAAAAGGGTCTTGCTCCATGCAGTACAAGTCAGGTATTAATCACCCTAATTTTTAAGGAACTTGAACATGTTGTATTTGAGTTGCTTTTGATTATAGAGCACCTACTTGGACAGTATGTCTTTGACCTTGTTTCACCTTGGTGAGTGTCATAGATTTCCTAGTGGGTGGCTAACTTTTGGGAAAGGTTTGTGACTTGGGGTCCCTTGCGGGGTTATCGTACCATTCCCGACAATACTTACCACTTTCCGCTCATTTCACTCCCATCATATTGTCCTCTTTTAAGTCCTTTGACTTTAGTGACCCGAGAAGAGCATGTACCTCATTTCATGGGAAGAAGGGGTTGAAGGCCTAGAGGGATTGATGTTGGTTAAAAAAATAAAATCTTGTATATAGACCTTCCAGATGCTTCACCCAGGGATCCCCCGAGAAATTAATGAAATGTTTCTCTGCAGAAAAGGGGGACCCACAAGAATAAATGATTATGAATGACTAAGGGGTTAGTTGGAGGATAGAAGGTCTCATCGCGAGCTAGCCTATCATGATCATGGGTATCTATGTGGAATGACATTACCATCATTTGGTCACCAAGCCAGGGTAGTGGCTCTCAATTACATAGTTGAGAGAAAGGGGGTCTCATCACGAGCCAGCCTTCTCATTTCCTCAAGATGTTTGTGAGTGACACTGTCATTATCTGGATACGACGTCGGGATAGTGGCCTTCAACTCGTTCCTTAAAAAATGAAAGAAACAAAGAATGGCAAGAAGATGGGCTTGGAAAGAGTACATTCCAAATGAAGGTGCCATACACCCTCTACAAAGGCACTCATGAATGAGACAATACCAGCCCTTGTTTGTCATGAAACTCAACGACCTATGAAGTCTAAACCCCTTCCACCTCATCATCCTTTACATAACCTTGAGAGGCCATCCTTGGGAGCATCCCCTACTTGAGTGCTTTGGTTTGCCCAATAGGACTCCTATGACACCTCTCCCATACTTAAACTTGGTCAATTTTATAGGGTTTGAGCATTTGTTTAATTTGATGAGGTAGTTTTGATGCACATGTTTAGATACCTTGCTTATTAGACGTGCTTTACACTTGCCATGATATCTTTGATTGAGATCTTTGGAGGGCATACATTTATGTCTTGCAGGACCTTGTTGGTGGAGAGTTTTGGAGGAGAAAACCTAGGTTGGGCTTCCATGGGGATTCAAACCCACATGTTGGATGTCAAGGGCCCGCATGTCGGATGATAGAGATGTACCTTTGGAGGCCTAGTAAAAATCATGGATCACGGGACCTAGCCCTCACATAACAAACGTTTTGCCTAAGAGAGGAAAACATCATCTTTTGGAGGCTTGACGTCACCTAGAGGGATAGGGTTTGGTGGTGATGGTGTTGCTTGATGACATGTGGCACATTTTGAAAGAATCTTGAAGACCATCAAGATAAGACTTGGATGAGTGACAAGTGGCTTTTGGAGGCCTAGCCATGCATCTACCTACCCAACGACTTCTTCAAAGTGCCAAAATATCTCCTAAAGGGGTGGCATCACCTTGTTCTAGGTTTTCTTTCATGTAAAAGTGAACTTAAAAGTGAACTGTTAAATATTACTTTGTTGCAAGGGGTAAGATAAGGGTTGTGGACCCTTTATCTTATGTTTTACCCTAAGTTGCATGAAACGGGGAAAGGTTTCTAAGTATCTGAAACCGGGACGATAGGAAACAGACCCTCAAAAAATGGAAATGTTAAGGGAAACCACGGGGGAAACAACATATATCAAAAAACAATAAAACTATATATATATGTGTGTGTGTGTGTGTGTGTGTGTGTGTGTGTGTGTGTGTGTGTGTGTGTGTGTGTAGTTTTTTTTAAAATAAAACATTATATTGCAAGAAAAACATAATGATACACATAAATAATATCCAAAATTATCCTTTATAGATGAGGCTTTACATCCAAAATCAACCTTTATAAATGAGATTGTAAATGCTGAAAATGAAAAAAAAAAAACGAGCTAAAGGCAACTACAATTACATATCTTAATACATATCATACTGATCATCATCCTCATCATCAAAAATAGAATAAGATGCATGTTTAACATAACTAGAGCCTCGATGGGAAGAAGAGGAAATTTGAATTCCACTTCCACTTGCATCATTAGCAATATCAAGAGCAGCAAGAGAGAGTTCTAAGTATAGGTTTTCTACATCCACATCCCACTCTTTATGAGGCCCACTTGTATATTCGTCACCCTTACAAGACACAAGACGGAGGTTTGAATGCACATATACAAGATTCTCATCCTTCTACAATCCCAACCTGTTGCGCTTCACGAAATGAATGAAACCATAGCTGCTCCAATATCTTTCTACTGATGAAGAGTTTTCCACTTGTGATAGAATACGAGTGGCAAGGCTTTGCAAATATACATCATTTTCCCCATGGCATGTCCACCATTTAATCGAGTTCATAGTGCTTCTCTCCTCCAAAGCTAAGATGTCTGCAAAATCCTCTAATCCAGCAGCAAAACAAGCAAATTCCTCCCTCACCTCTGTTTGTTGAGAAGATGGAAACAACCTCGGGAAGGATTTTTTCACTCCTATGGCCACCTCCTTGTCCTTATGTGGAGCCTTCCTCATCATAAAATTTGGGATTTAGAGCATGTTCCAAAGTGTGTAATGGAGTGTTATAGCCATTCCACCTAGTAACAATGATGGACCTCACATGCTCAACAAAATCAACCTCAACATAAAGCAGAGTGGGAGCCTCATGAGGAATAATTTCCACGGTTTTCTCAACCATGGTATCCATGCCATCATAAATCTCTCCCAAGAAAGGTTTGTCTATGTCTACAGCTTGGAGAAGTTCAAATGCAGATAATGTAAACTTGAGCAAGAATTCTACCTTGCTCCACCAATCATCATCAATCAACACCCTCTGCACCATACTTCCTCTCTCTAAATCTGCCTGTCTCCACTCAGCCCAAGTCACACCCACCACCGTACTTATCAATGCACTTTTGACCTCAACAAGGCGATGCAACATGATGAAGTTTGAGGCATATCTTGTCTCAGCAACTTTGAGCAACTCCAATTTGGAGTATTCTCGATAAATTGCTTGAGATTGGTGGTGGTTGGTAATGAATTTAATGATCTCCCTAGCTTGCCCTGTGACCTCCTTAATCCATTCATTTTTTTCCTCTATCTCTTCTAAAATCAAATCTAAATTATGGACATTGCAAGAAGTCTAAAAAATATGATGATATCTACTCTCAACAATCAATTCTGCAACTTTGCAAATGGGTGCATTATCTATAATAACTTGCACCACATTTGATGTCCCTACTTGTTCAATAGCAGAAATTAAAATATCAGCAATGAATTTTCTATCTTTTACCTCGTCAGAACAATCTTCTGCTCTTAAGAACATCTCTCTTGTTGGTGATGATGCAATAACATTGATCAAGGGCCTTCGCTTTGTATCAATCCATGCATCAGAGATAAAGGAAACCCTTGTGTTGGTTCATGAGCTACGAACTGGTTTGAGAATATCATGAATCAATGCCCTCTCTTTCTAGAACAACATTGTTCTGAGTTTTTCATAGTTTGGCCCCTTGAAACCTTGAGGAGCCTCATTAATAGCCTTCACCATATCCTTCCAATAGGGGGACCAAACCACATTAAATGGGATGCCACATGCAAATATGGACCTTACCACTCTTGACTCTGCTTCTTCTCTCTTTTGATTGTTGAACATCTTCATCAATCTGTTGTCTGTAGTTGCACCTCGTCCTTCAGGGCCTTTGGATATCTCGTTTTCTACCTCTAGCACCCTCTTCTTCCTTGCTTCATGAACAATCCTTGGCTCATTGCTAACACCCAAGGAAGGAGGATGCTTGCTAGTGCCATGCATAGTAGTCTTGGATCTATTATCCTTAATTTTTTGAGTATCATCATGCTCTTTCTGGAATTTATCTCTCACCTACAGATCAAGAGTATGTGGACAACCTTCAATACCCTTCCCTTCATGCAAAATGTCATCCTCGACTCTTGTGTAAGATCCCTTGAAGGTCTTATCCTTCCTGCATAAATTACACCTCCATTCCCATGAATCTCCACCAACACCCATAGTCTTGACCTTGGTAACATGCCTCCAAAGAGGATAGTATTTTTTATGCCTGCTTACTTCAATGACTCTAAGGGCAGATGAAACAACACTTTGAGAATGCAAAATGTCATCCTTGACTCTTGTGTAAGATCCCTTGAAGGTCTTATCATTCTTGCATAAATTGCACCTTCATTCCCATGAACCTCCACCAACACCCATAACCTTGACCTTAGTAACATGCCTCCAAAGAGGATAGTATTTTTGATGCTTGCTTACTTCAGCAGCTCTAGGGGCAGACGAAACAACACTTTGAAAAGCCATGAACAAGAAGAAAATCTATTCACCAAACAAAACAGAAATTTGCTAATGCTCACCAAGAGTAAAAAAATATGCTAAGCAAACATAAAATAAATCTGCTCACCAAATAGAAAAGAAATTTGCTCACGAAAACCACACACAATCTCCTTCTTTTTGTTGTAGGAAGCTCCGCTTGCTAATGAAAGTGTAGGGAATGAGTGAAGCAAATGGTTTCTTATAGCAAAGGTGTTAAGTTTTGAGCTATTATTAGGTTTCTTTTCAATTTACTAGATAACAATAGCATAGGTAGGATCACTAAGAGAAACACAATCACAAGATACACAACATTTATCTTGGGAAACCCTCATGGGGGAGAAAACCCAGCAAAAACTTCCTTAATATAGATAGCCAATACAAAGCCAAGACAATAAACCAAAACACTAGAGAATATCCAACATTGAGCAATGTGTCTCTCTCTTCCTTTTTCTCCCAACTGTAGCTACCAAACTTGTGCACTTGATGAGTGAATGAGTGAGTGAGATAATGAGGTGGTGGCTTCTTTTATTTATACTGGCTGGGAGGTGCTAGAAAGGTGTCTCTTCACTGGGCAGCACCGACTTGTCTTCTTAATGGTTAAAACCACTTTAATTAGGCCTGGGGGCCGACTTCTTAATTTGCATAATATAATTAGGGCTTGACCAATCCACAAAAGGGTATTTGGTCAATTACAATGCTCGAAATGATCAATCCACAAAAGGGGATTGATCTAATGAATAATGACTCAATAATAAAAAGAATACTCTTTTCAGTTACAATATTTCAACAAAAGGAAGGTTATTTATGGTTTCTATTAGTTTCTAGAAATTTCTTTTTGAAATGAAAAAAAAAGGGAGAAAATCAATTTTATTCTCATTGGAGAATATAGAAAAGGCAAAAAAAAATTATAAATGACAGTTTGGGGGCCCCATGGCCCCCTATTTTTTTTTATTTGGTCTCTATAGCACCTTAGAACGATCGAAATGTCGGTCGTACGGGCTGGTACGGTTGGGAAACATCATACGATACAGCTGATGGCATTTCTCGGTCGTACCATACCCGTGTTAGAACAAGATTTGCCTCACCCTATGCAATCTTGCATAGAGGGCCTTATTCCATTTCCCTATGCAAACTTACTTTCCCTGATTAATGAATCCAAAGACAAAAATAAATATTTTTCCACTTGTACGCACCTTGCAAGTTCTATAGCATGCGTATATGCTGGCTATGCCACTGCAGCCCGCGTACATCGGGATTTGTGCCAAAAAATCAAAAATAAATGTCGGGTTTCCATGTCACGACAGAAGATCTCTAATCCTTGGTCTTCCATATACTGGAAACATTCTGACTCGGCCCTTCAGTTGCATTTTGAAGGCTATAAAGAAGCCAATTCCAAGCTATAGAAAAGAAGAGAGAATTCAACTTTGAGAGCAAAGTTACTATGGAGAAATGATTACTTCATTATTAAGTCTTCATCCCTTTGTCCTTTAATTCTGAACATAGTGTCCAGCCCCCAAGCTCTTCCCTTATTGATGGAGAACCTCTTTGTCTTCCTTATATGAACTTGCCTTTTGTAGAGGATTGAAGTGGTGGAGGCCCAGTTGGAAGGAACTCGGTTTCTCGGTTCCGAACCATGTCGATATGGAAGTCTGTAATGTTTTCACTTCTGCTGATCATTTATTAATAGAAATACTCATTTCCCGTCCAATTGATATCATGCAAATATATGTATTATGATTCACGGGCATGTTTGTTTTGAATATTAATAGATTATGCTATCTAATGTGCTAACCTGTTATATTATCACTATATGCTTGCTTTGCTTGTTTGTTGAGAACTTGTTGCAAGTATAAAGTTTTGGGTCGAAGTGCTCAACGGTGGACATCATCAAACGTTTGGACGAGGTAGGCCTCTTTCTTACCTCCTTCGCACATTAGTTTATATAGCATATGTTGGAACTGAGTCGATTTCTACAGTCACTCCTGTCTGTTGTGGTTCACCCTAGCCATAGAGAGATTTTAATGTCACTTTTAACTTATTCCCTTCGTAATCCTCTAACTCATAGGCTCATTTTTCTAGAACATGTCGCACGATGTAAGGACTGTGCCACATGGGTTTAAACTTGCCTACCCCAGAGGTTCTTTGGCTTGATCATACAAGAGGACCAACTCACCCTCAGCATACAATCGAAGACACACAGACTTATCATATTGGACCTTGGCACGTCGTTTGTTTGCCTCGATAGTCGTAGAGACGTCTCCACGTTGATCATCAAGACTCTCTAGGTATACAAGGCGTCAATCGAGATCAGAAGTGTCAGGTAGGAGCGCGACTGCCAACTTAAGATAAGGGATTTCACATTCAATGGGTAATATCGATTCCACATCGTGTACTAACTGGAAAGGGGAAAATTCGGTGGCAGTCTTGATAGAGGTTCTGTATGCTCAGAGTGCAGGATATAGCATGATGTGCCAATTAGATTTACTCTAACTGACAGTATTTTGCAAAATGGTCTTGAGAGACTTGTTAACGGCCTCTACTTGCCCATTTGCCTGGGGATAATAAGGAGAAGAGTGACTATGTTTAAACCCCAGTTTAGCTGCTAGTTCTTCCATCATCTCATTCTGAAAGTGACTGCCATGGTCAGTGACAATCTCACTCGGGATACCGAACCGGGCGATAATCTGATTGAATACGAAAAAGGTTGCATTCTTCCCATCTGGTTTAATTGTAGGCATGGCCTCGGCCCACTTAGTAAAGTAGTCGACGGCCACGATAATCTGTTGATGCCCCCCAGCCAAAGTTTGGTTGCAATCGACGAAGTCCACCCCCCACTTAGTGAAGGGACTGACGGTAATGATTGGGTGATCGACGGTAATGACTGGGTGAAGAGGGGTTGGATGCGAGCGCATTTTCTGAGTGAACACCTAGCAGTGGTGGCACTTCTTAACTGCTTCAATACAATCCTTGAAGATAGTAGGCCAGAAATAACCGGCTCGCAAAATATTTTGGGTTGTCACAAGCCCGAATAGATGACCACCACAAGCCCCACTATGGCAATCGTTTAGGACAGACTCAGCCTCTCCATGAGTTAAGCAACGATGCAAGATATCATCTATTCCTCGATGATACAAAGTGTCACCGACGATAGTATATTTCTTGGTTTGGTATCTTACACGTCGTCAATCGTCTCGTGAGAGATGCCGAGGAAACTTCAAAGTCTGAAGATATAGGATAATGTCGCCATACCAAGGGTCATACGATGAGACAAGAAAGATGTGTTCGTCCACAAACGAATCAACATGGATAACGTCCTCATCTAATCATGGAAAATCAGATATTAACTCCGCAAAGACTAGGAATTTCTTGGTTTTCGCAGAAGCGAAATCGAGATCAAACTACTATAAAGTGACAATCCATTTATTATATTTTCCCCCTATGATACATTGGGTAAGGATGTATTGAAATGGATTGACATCAGCAACCACCATAGTCTTGCAAAGTAATATATAATGACACAAACACTGGACTGTGTGAACGACAGCCAAAGCTAGCTTTTCGACGTGAGTGTAACTGAGTTCAGGACCAAGTAAAGCTAGCTTTTCGACGTGAGTGTAATTGAGTTCAGGACCAAGTAAAGCTAGCTTTTCGACGTGAGTGTAATTGAGCTCATAGAGCTCGTCATCCTCCTGAACTAGAACCATATCAATCATATCCTCGGACGCGGCAATATAAAGTAAGTAATCTCTACTATAGTCGGGAGGCTTCAGCAGAGGTGTTGACACCAAAACTTTCTTCAAAGCATCGAAGGACTCCTGGGCTCGCCCATCTCAGATAAAAGGGGTGTCCTTCAAAAGACGTATGAAACCTTTAGTGATAGTAGCATAGTTCACTATAAACCTACGAAGAAAGTTAGCTTTCCCCTGTAAACCATGAAGTTGTTTAATCGTGCGCGGGGGAGGCAACCGAAGTATTGCCTCAACCTCGAGTGGATCTACCATGATCCTAGTCTCAGGGACTAGAAAACCTAAAAGACAGCCAGACTTAACGCAAACGATGCACTTGTGAAGGTTTAACGGGATTCTATAATAACGACATCTTTTCAAAACAACCTGAAGGTGAGTAACGTGATCCACTCTCTTGCGAGAGTGAGCAGCAAGATCATCAAGGTAGGCTTCGACTATGTGCTTAAGATCGTGAAACACGAAAGCCATGGCACGTTGAAAGGTTTCTCTGACGTTTTTAAGGCCGAAAGGCATCTTCCGATATGCAAGGACAAATAAATGTCGTCTTGTGTTGATCCTCGGGTTTAATTTGAATTTGATTATATACTGAAAAATCTGTCCATAAAAGAAAATACTTCGCTTCCGACACACTCGTCGAGAATCTAATCAATAAAAAGTGTGGGGATGTTGTCTTTCGGACAGGCCTTGTTCAGGTCACGGAAATCCATACACACACAGATGGTTCCTTGCTTCTTATCTACAGGAACAGGGTTGGATACCCATTCAGTTAAAGGAACCAGGTAGATGAAGCTAGCGTTAAGTAACTTCTCCACCTCTACCTTAATAGCAAGGGCCTTTCGAGGGTTGACAGCTCTAAGACGTCGCCGAACAAGTTTAGCATCTGGATAAGTTTTAATTTCATGTTCTACAATACGAGGGTCGATCCCTAGCATCTCTTCATAGGACCAAGCAAATACGTCTCGGAATTCCTTGAAGAACTCGGTGTAGATCAGGATTTCTTCTAGCGAACAATTTGCATCGATATTTACGTTTTCAACCATACGAGGGATACGAGAGATGTCGATCTGGACGATAGGAGAAATCTCGCCATGTTTCCTTGAACATAAATGTCGTGCATATCAAGTGGAACTACGACATGACCAACTATCTCGCTCAAAGTAGATCGAAAGTTGTCTTGTTTGATTCTTTCAAGCTCTGGGAGAAAATAAGAATGGTGATGCATATCATCCCAAGGTTTGTCGGAACCATTCATGGCTTCGATGATGGCTTCGTCCGAAGCCAAAGTCTTATCGAGGCAATCATGTGAACAAGACAACAAGGTGGCCCACATGGGCCTAGACACGAGATCCTCCTCGTCCATCGACGAGGGAACAAGATCGAGATTGGTGGAAGAGTCGAGAACAACTTGATACTCAATCTCTGCTGTCGATAGTGGCATGGCCATCCCAGCATGCGATTGTCCTTCACAAGACAAAGTCGGGGAAGGTAGGGTCCACGAATCATCAAAATAAGATGTGTGGAAAGGAATGGACCTCCCAGTCGAGACGAGCCTACTGGACATGGCATAAACTTGATGGTTCGGTGTCGAGAAGTCGAAAGTACCCGTAAGAGAATAATACATTCCAACACCGACATTCTCGGTTGCCGGTTGAGAATTGTCGATCACAGGGATCGACTATCCAAGAGATCCATCAGGACTAGAGTACACAAAGGATAATTGATCGATCGTCACAATCTTCCCTTTATGAGGAAAACAGAGAGTGCGGAAAATGGACGATACGAGGGCGATCATTGCATAAGTCCAATTGAGGGCTAGTAACAGGTTATAATCAAGAGGCGCATCCACTACCTCTACTTCCACCCCTACAGTCTTCCCACCTAACTGGACCGGAAAGGCAAGGAGAATACTGTGACGGCGAAAAGAATAACCGTCGAAAGTAGTCAACATGTTCGATGACTTGGAAAGGGTCAGAGAACCGAGAGTTTTACAACAAACCAGGGCCATCACACATGTAGCAACGCCTTCATCAACAACCGCATGTTGGATTTGGAAAGCCACATGGTAAGGAAAACAAGGCTTAACATCTATGATGTCAAACTTGATAATCTTTGAGCCACTGGGTTCTAGAGCTCCTAGAGGAGAGAGAGTAAAACAGAGAGTACCTCCAAAGCCGACATAGCACAAAGGATTTAGCCCAGGTCCTCAACAATAGAGTAGTTCTGGGCAACTCTAGCATTTGGATTATGGGTAGAGCGCTTGACTACTCCTTTCAGAATACGAGGTTGTGGCCCTAGTTTCTCAATCTATAAAGTCGTCTCCGGGGGAGGAGGAGGAGATTCTAGACCAGGAATATCGAACTATAGTTTCGAAATCGAGTGGCTACATCAATTTTTGCATCGACCATATTGATACATAAACGGTCGCCATCTTGCGACTGCTGGTTTTGACCTCCACCAACCGCATTTCTGGTGTTTGAGGAGCTCGAGGCTAAGTGTTGATGTGGGAATGGATTCGTCAGCACAGCGGGCGATTGAGCTAAAATCCTCGCAGCTTCTGCAAGTTTGGGGCACAAACGGGTAAGGTGATCATCTATGCAAAAATTACAGGGAAACTTCACCTTACGTTTTTCTTGTTTTCCCTCTCCAGCAATATTACCCGTCTTCTCATTATTGTCTTTGGATTTATTACCATTTTTCCCACCCTTACGATTATTACGTTGTAATGTCCCCACTTTGGGACATCATGACAATGCAGATATTTATGATGACCAGAGTAGCCAGATGGAAGTTATAGCGAGTACAGGGGTATTTCAAAGGCATTGTGGAGTCCAGCTTGCATTTCTCATCATATTCCATCATTATGAGCCATTCCGCACAGGTTGGTTTTGGTTCCGTTTCATTCCGACGATTTCCATGATTTTGACTATTTTGAGCTATAAGTCAATGAAATTCACTGAAGAGGTCATTTTGGTCACATTACTTGGAGGAACCTCTCAATGTAATAGCTCATTGGAATCGGGAGGAGCAAAACTACAGGATGGGATGGCTAGAAGTGACTTTCAGTGGCCAGGGAAGCCACAAGGAGAGATAAGGAGATTTTCAGAGGTAAAAAGGTTAATTAATTAATTAAATATTAAGAAAATGAAAGTCACTTTGGAGGGACAAGGTGAGCCAAAAGTATAAAGGAAAGGCAATGGCCTCTTCTCAAGGATTCATGTATGATTATCTTTTGATATCTGGCTTTAGCTAGTGATCCCATCTCTTGGGGGTTTTGAGGGTTTTGACATAACAAACCCTAGAGGACGATTTGGTGGTAAAAGATTCCACTTAGCTTGCCCCAAGCTTGGTCTCGGAGATGCAATACTCTCCCACACCATTCTAGTTCCAGATCTACTCAGTTGTCGGGGGATTCTACATCAGTTTCATGTGCAGGCAGAGAGAGGGCGCACCAGTTGAGGGTTTCCAGCAAGAGGGGCGCACCATCCTTGGATAGAGATACGTTGTAGGAGATTGGTAGAGTTTTTGGAGATTCCATCACTTGGGTTCTTCTTGCAGGGTCTTCACCATCATTCCTAGTGCTTTCTGAGAGAGTTTCACAGTTCAGATTATTTCTTAGAGCAATGGGACGAATTGAAGAGAAGGAGGGCGTTTATGAGATTCAGATCTAGTCAGTTAGAAGGAGTTACACTTCATATCGGACCCTGAGACTTCACCTAATGATTTGCAGTGTCCCGAACTATATTTCTGGAGAGTTTCAGAGCATTTGGAGGCCTCCTTCAGCAGGGCCGAATTATCTAGGGCTTCAGTCATCCAGTGGGGCGCACCATTCAGTGGATGAGTTCATATCTAAAGGGTTTGAGAGTGGATTTGGAGATTTGGCCACCTGGGTTGTCCTTACAGTTGCCCGATCTATCAGTTGGCATCTTTCTTGGGGTGATTGGACATATTTGGCACCAGGGCCAAATTATTGAGGAGCTTCAGAACTGCAGCAGGGCATGGCATCTTCCAGCTTGAGGGGTTTGGCACTTGGCATTGGTCTTCATCTCTTATTCATCCTTTAGAGGCTTATTTTGTATTGTCAGGAGCATTTTGTAGCAGCTCATACTTGTTATCTATTGTCTATCATCTTGGCCATCTGTTGAGCATTCCAGATCGACATCTCCATTGTAGCAGGTTCTTCTATTTTATGAATAAAGAAGATTTAAGATGTTTTGGCTGGTCTATCTTATTGCATATGGTTGAGGTATGTTCCATGGTTATCTCTTTCTGTTATTTGTTGCATACACACATATAAACACATCTAAACGAAGAGATCAACAAACTGTTTGACGAAATACCTCACTCAGAAAAAGTTTTTATAAAAGGCACCAAAATAGTGATGATCCTTGCAGAATGGCTTGGGATCATTACATACGTCATTTCTTCTTATTCCCTCCTGGTGGCTGGCTACCATTTGGGTTGGTCGACGATTGCACTGAGTGTACATCCGTCGACTGAGTGGGATTAGAAGACACAAACGAGGTTGGTACTCCTACATACTGGCTTAAAGACAACTCTTTTAATTGGTTCGTCACTGAGTCTGCAGACTTTACATTGGCGGAACCTACAATGCCATCGGCATGAGGTTCGGTCTTTTGCCTAGGGTCGTAGGTAGACCGTGGTGCTTCAGGAAGAAGATGGTATAACATCCCAGAATGAGCATATATCAAATCTAACTGTTGGGCTCTAAAGATAGCTTATTCCTCAGTGGTAACCCCGAAAGTAGCAACATCCTTCAAGATAGGTGTGCAAGGACTTAAGAAACCATTCTAAAAGAAAGGTTGGGGTTATAGGGTCTTAATCAACCTATTTCGTCTACGCCACTCCTGTATATGGTCCGAGATATGAGTGGCGGTATCCTGGCGTAAAGTAGACAACAACTCTAAACCAACATCACAACGAATGGGCAACTGGAAGTGGTTAAGAAAGACCATCACCAACTGACTAAAAGTCCCATATGCCCCCCCTTGGTAGCTCAATATACCATTTCGCAGCAACTCCAATAAAGGTGCATTGAAATAATCTCAAACGAATAGAATCGTCGTTAAGGGAGTTTGATGAGCACCAAAGGTGAAAGGTAGTGACGTGATCACCAAGGTCCTCTCCATTCTTAACCTCAAACTTTGGGATGTTTGAAGGAAGTTTGGTTGGGACCAAGGACCATGTAGGATCGTGAATCACAGGGTCCTTCATTAACTTAGACAAATCTGGCAGATTAAGCGTGGCCAGAAAAGGGAGACGGGGTTGCGACATCTGGCCCCAACGTCCCGGGAAAGATTGTGCTTGCGGATTCAGAGGCCAACTAGGGTTCTGGTAAACACCATGGCCCTGTCCAGCATTATAAGGCCCTCCTCCAAGTGGATTCATATAAGGTGGGTTGGGCATCATTCCAGTTGGAATGTTCTGTTGAGGGTTATATAAACTGCCCTCAGTCGGATTAGATCCAGGTTGGGGGTTGCCCAAAGTGTGAAACTAACCTCCCCAAGGTTGGAAACCAAAGGTTAGCAGTGGATTCGGAATGCCAAATGTATTGGTCAGAATCTGCGCCAAGGAGGTAGGATTGTAGGACGAAACTTTAGTCAAAAATTGTCCGCCAGGTTGACTATTCCACCCAGAAGTAGGAGGATTGGACCCAGGGTTGAAAGCAGGCATACCTCCCATATTAGGAGTCATTTGAGGGATTTGAGATCCACCAAATGAAAAAGGAGTGTATAGAGGTGTGTTGCCCCAACCCCAATGCTAGCATTAGGGCTAGCAACTGGGATGGAGTTCGAAAACTGCGAGGTGAAATTAGGCATACCATAAGAAAATGGATTAGAAGCCATAGGGATGGACTGAACATTGTAGCTCGGTGAGTGGCCAAGAGACCCAAAGGGGTTCAAGGCAGTAGCATGAGCATTAACTATAGGTCGGGCCATAGTAATGATAGGTGCCTCCGGTACTACAACCATGGAGGTTGCATGAGTCGAAGGGGTGTCATTAACTACAATAGGTATGGGAGTCGAAGCGCTCCCAAAATTCTGAAGACCAGGTTCAGTACTCATCCTTGTAGAATCAGAAGTCTAAGCGGTGGATGTGTGTGTACCATGTGTAATGACTCTACGCCTTTTAGAAGGCAAGGACACGAAATCTGGTGGTAACTGTAAAGACTCTAAAGATAAAAAATATATCCTAAGGCCAACTAGTAAGCAAAGAACACACCAAAAGTCAAACGGCCAATATGCATGCAAACGGGCTAAAGTGGCTAAGTGGCCTCCCTCCCTAAAGAAGGTATGTCTCGTCCAAGAGGGACTTGAGACTCCTTGCTAAAGATCGGAGGTAACATAATCAGTTATAGGGGCCCTCGTGGGCTTAACAACCAGTCGGTCAAAGATCGGAGGTAACAAAAATAGTTATAAGGACCCTCATAGGCTTAAAAACTGGCCACAAATCCATCCCACCCCCCCGGAGAGGTAATCCTCCATAAAGGTTGTGTGTTGTCCGACCCCTATCTGACCCAGGGTACCTGCAGAATAACCCCTGCAAGTAACCTATGAGATACCTAAGTCAAGCAACTAATAAACCACTGTATAACCGATGCACAGGCGAGCAGTTGTAAGTCCAGATCACCATATGGGCAGGGTAGCAAAGCCCGAAACCTTGAAAGCACCGCCTCTCACGGAGGTATGGGCACTATCAAGATCCCCAAATACGAATAAATCCACAAAAATAGCTCTGACACTAGGCGAGTATCCGGGGGATATCCCTTCAACCAACTTCGCCCGACCTCGTGCTTAACTCCGGTGTGAGTGGAGCCTCCTAATCTTACCAATTATACAATGGATTTCTCCACTCCCTGACTCAGACACATATGTTGATTTAATTGCCTTGGAGAAGTTTACTCACAAAATCTTATTCCAAGGCACTAAATCCTAGACTAGTTTGTGCACCCTAGAAAATAAAATCGTTACTAATAAATTTTAAATTATAGCATTGATTTTATGGCTATGATTACTCAAAAAGGTATATGGTAATGAAACCCATGGTGTTATGACTCTGCAAGAAAGTAAATATGAAGATAATGCAAAGTCCTAACTTTAACTTTTGATGACTGATATGCTCCTAAAAAACGATGCAATTTTCAAAGTCAAATCTACAATTCAGAAGTAAAGATGCAATCTTTCACTGTATGTACTAAGCTAATGATAAAAATTCAAAAGACAAAAATGCCAAGCAATGCAAAATGCCTATTTTTTTTGTATTTTCAATATATTAAAACTGAAAATGCATGGACTGAAAAGTAACTTATATATAAACCTACTGTGTATAAAAGAGAGACAACTCAAGCATGATATCAAGCAGCAAAGGACCCAGCCCAATGTACAAGGACAATAAAAACGAAAAAGATGAAGAGAAAAACTTCGCCCAAAAATTCAACAAAAAGAGGGTTTCCTGTCATCCCACAGCCACTCAACAGTCACTATAGAGACCTAAGAAGGCTCAGCAAGCATAAAATCCCACCCAGCAAACACCAAACCAAGGAAAAGGGTGTACACGATTGTTTGGGCAAACAATGCGTATATACGCAGCTTGCAGTGAGACAACACACGTGTGTACATGATTGTCAAGCAAAAAAGGCACGTATATGCTTTGAAACAAGGCCAGGCAAGGGAAAAAGGCTGAAAACTCAGACCCAGAGTGAATAGGAGTTGTCAAGAAATGACATGACAAGAATCACAATAGAAACGAGAGCAATCTAAGGAGAAAAGTACTTCAAACACTAAGAAAGAAGATTCATCCCCAGTATGGTCGCCAATTCTGTTACGAGGAAAATCTCTCTATGGCTAGGGTGAACCACAAGAAACAGGAGTGACTATAGAAATCGACTCAACTCCAACATGCTATATAAACTAATGTGCAAAGGAGGTAAGAAAGAGGCCTACCTCGTCCAAACGTTTGATGATGTCCACTATTGAGCACTTTGACCCAAAACTTTATACCTGCAACAAGTTCTCAACAAACAAGCAAAGCAAGCATATAGTGATAATATAACAGGTTAGCACATTAGATAGCATAATCCATTAATATTCAAAACAAACATGCCCATGGATCATAATACATATATTTGCAAGATATCAATTGGACGAGAAAGGAGTATTTTTACTAATAAATGATCAACAGAAGTGAAAACATTACAGACTTCCGTATCGGCACGGTTCGGAACCGAGAAACTGAGTTCCTTCCAATTGGGCCTCCACCACTTCAATCCTCTACAAAAGGCAAGTTCATATAAGGGAGACAAATAGGTTCTCCATCAATAAGGGAAGAGCTTGGGGGCTGAACACTGTGTTCAGACTTAAAGGACAAAGGGATGCAGACTCAATAATGAAGTAATAATTTCTCCAGAGTAACTTTGCTCTCAAAGTTGAATTCTCTCTTCTTTTTCATAGCTCGGAATTGGCTTCTTTCTAGCCTTCAAAATGCAACTAAAGGGCCGAGTCGAAACATTTCCAGTAAATGGAAGGCCAAGGATCAGAGATCTTCTGTCGTGACATGGAAACCCGACATTTATTTTTGATTTTTTGGCACAAATCCCGATGTACGCGGGCTCTAGTGGAGCAGCCAGCGTATACGCATGTTGTATAACTTGCAAGGTGTGTACAAGTGGAAAAATATTTATTTTTGTCTCTGGATTCATTAATCGGGGAAAGTAAGTCTGCATAGGGAAATGGAGTAAGAACCTCTCTGCAAGATTACATAGGGTGAGGCAAATCTTGTTCTAACAACCCGTACCCACGTTTCGGCTCGTTTCGATGAGGAAAACAGGGGACGTTTCGTCTCGTTTCGGCGGGGAAAACAGAGGGGGCATGCATTTCCTGCAACTTAGATTTTACCCTTGCTAATGTGGACAAACTATGTGAAAGAAAAATTGTATAAATAGAGATCATAAGATCTCATTTTGGATCACATCTTTCTCCCATTTGGAGAGGCCTTGGACTGAAATTTTCGCTATCTTTGGTTATTTGTCTCTTGTGCTCTTGTGTATGGATAAATTTCTTGGTTATTGGTTGGTGGAAGTAATGTGCTAGCCTTGGAAGGCTTTTCTCTTGTTATTCTAGTGGTTTATCTTAGCATCTTTCCTTGAATCGGTAAGAAAATCTGCTTTGTGTTATCATTTGTTTTTCAAGTCAAGGTTATTTTGCTAGAGCTAGGTGGGAAGTATAGGGCATACACCCCCACCTTAGTATCCATCATAATTTTGCTCAAGTATTGTTGATTTAGAAAGGGTTTACTAAGAGAAGTATAAGTGCATACACCCTCTTAGTCTAAACCCTAGCTAAGGATACTTGTCTTGGGGAGTAAGAGGATTTACACCCCTGAGGAGGTAGTACCTCTATCTTATTCTTTCTTGACTCCATTAATCCAACCATTAAAGGAGCTAGTCATCATTTGTTGCATTGGAGAAATAAATTGTTTCCTTGGTAAATGTGAAAAATCAATGTCTCGAAGTTCTCTCACTTGGATTTTGTTCTTTGAGCCCTAGGCTCTCTTGCCTCATTGAAGCGTCCCCTCTCTCTTACTAAACCTTCTTGTTGTTAACAAACTGCAGAAATATTTTATAACAGCCTTGTTTGACTATTCAAGTTTCAAACTATTTTGTGCAATCTAGACTAGTCATTGTTGTTTCACCTATTGCATGTTTAACTGAGCTTGTAGCAGCTTTAATTACAGCCTTTGTTATCATTATATTGTTGATAGTTAATATTGTTTGATTGCTGCAAATTTAGGGACAAAAAAATTAACTTGCTTGTCCACCTAACATACTATATGCAAGTGTGGTTTTTCTTGTGTCTCGGGCAGGTACAATCACTTTTGCAGGTAGCCAAAGACTTGGCAACATTAAACCACCCGGAGACGAGTCATCAAAGCCAATTTTTTCTTCCATCATTGACCTTTAGGGGGATACTTCTCTCCTTTCCTTTCCATATGTCTCAATCCCCTCAGGGTCACTGGGATCGCCTCCCTAGAGTGACCTAGTCACCCTTGAAGTGTGGGACCTATATTGAGGTGACGTTGGGTATAGTGTCCCTTAGTTGTCGCCACTTGGTGGTTGGGTCGGGCTTTGCCCAACCTACAACTTGTGCGATAATAGGTTGGAAGACTTATTGTAGGATCCATGCAAGTTGAAGGGCCTTTGAAGGTTGCATGTTATGAGCAAAGGACATTTTTGACGATGTGTCTTAACTTTGAGGACTTATGGCCCTTAGGTGTTATACATGTGGCATGAAAAGCCCCATCTTTGTATATTTTAATGTAAAGAAAGTTGAGCATCTCCTCTATAAATAGAGATGCACTTCCTCTCATTCTCTCATAGTTGGATCATAGGAGAAATCCCTTAGCAAGTCTGAAATTTATGAAACTTGTTGGAGTACCTTTGTCTTGAATTTGTGAAATGGATGGAAGATTAAGGTGCCTTTATTGAGAGGACTAATTGTGGATGATTTTTCAAGTTTCATGGATGATTCATGGTTAGGGTTTTATGGATAAGCAAGGATTTACGTAGTAAATGTTCTTTTTAAGTATTTTTGGATTTATTCATTGAATATATGAAGTGTGGATGTGCTTATCAAAGTAGTGAAAGTACAGTTTCCTTGTATTTTTCTTGAATAAATTCTATCTTGCAAACCCTAAGAAGATTTTTGGTGCACTACCTTCCCTCAATATTGTCTTTAAATCTTGTTAAAGGACATAGGAGGATTTTCTAGGGTTTGTAGTGGAAAACCCTAGTTGTCACCCTATAGGAGAATATCCTAAGGTTTGTAGTGGACTACCTTAGGTATCACCCAGTATCCATTCTTTACCTTTTTCAAGAGAATCCCTGGTTGACCCCTTATGCCCAATGAAAAGACATTGACCTCTAGTTCATAAAGCCCACCAAGTTCATAAAGTGGCAAGGATTGGTCAATTTGCTCACAAAAAAGAATGAGATGGTACTTTATCTACAAAAGGATCTTGGTGTTGAAATGGTATGGACTATTCTAAAGGACTTGTAGTAGGTGAATGGTAAGGGCATTATTCTACAAAACTTATTAATGTCCAAATCATATAATAGGGTCCAAAAGAAGAACTTTGAGGCTAAGTGCGTCCAAGTATTGTCTTATCAAATATTATTATGTCCAAACCATATAATAGGGTCCTAAAGAAGAACTTTGAGGCTAAGTGCATCCAAGTATTGTCTTATGAAAGATGGATTGGCTTGGAGAAACCCAGATGGTCTCATTCTTAGATGTGTTGACCCCCTTTAAGCACAAACATTAATGAATGAAATGCACACTAGATCTTGTGGTGGGCATTTTGTTGGCAAGGCAACCACTCATAAAATTCTAAGGGTTGGTTACTATTGATCCACTATATATTCTTATGTGCATATATTTGTTAGATCTTGTCAATCTTGTCAATTTTTTGCAAGAAAATTGAAAGTAGCGTCATTTTCTCTGTAACCCGTATCAATTGTTGAAGCCCCTTTTCAACAATGGGGCCTGGATTTTATCAGGGGATTTCACCTAATTGAGAAATGAATATAAATGGATCATTACCAATGTTATTAGAACCAAACCAAGACTAGCAAAACCAACTGGTCTGACCAGTTCCAATGCCATACCAGTCCAATTTAAGTTGAACTAGATGGTTCCATATGGCATCATACAACCATAGCTTGGGACCACTAAAAGTCAAACTTAAAAAAACAATAAACAATAAAAGTGAAAGCATAAAACATAACCCTATGGTTATGGCCCTACTAATCTATTTAAATAGGTCCCACCCCCCACACATTTCACTCACACGATTCATTTGAGCTATTTGGAATTTTTGAGTTGAGTTTCATGGGTTGTTTTAAAGAGCTAGTTGAACTTTGAAGGGCTATTTTAAAGAATTTCTTCGACATATCTGGAGAGCTAATTGAAGGGTAAATTTGGAGAGTTTTTGAATTGAGTTTATTGGGCTAATTTGGCATTGTTTCAAAGAATTATTTTCAGAATTTATTGACAGCCTCTTTTTTTATGTATTTTGGTTCAGAGATGGATTGCACTCAATGCCATATGCAATTGTTGTATACATGAGAAACTTTGCATATTTGTGTATTATGGTTTGGATTCACATGAATATATATATATATATATATATATATATATNTATATATATATGGATTGCACTCAATGCAATATGAACCCTTGCTTGTTGTATACATAAGAAACTTTGCATATTTGTGTATTATGGTTTGGATTCACATGAATATATATATATATATATATATATGGATTGCACTCAATGCAATATGCACCCTTGCTTGTTGTATACATGAGAAACTTTGCATATTTGTGTATTATAGTTTGGATTCACATGAATATATAATATATATATATAAGTCGAATATTTTATGTAATTTTTTGTCCACTGATTTTGTGGTCTAGCTTTTTTCCAATTCTGGAACGGTTCAAGTTTTTGGGGTCAATCGGTTCAAGGATTGGTCCAGTTTTGATAACGGTGATCATTACAACTATAGATTACTTCATCGGATGGGTGGAAGCAATCCTGACCAAAAGGGATACAAGTAAAGTGATTATGGAATTCCTTCATGAGAAAAGCATCACTTGATTTGGAGTCCCAACAAAGATTACTACAGATAAATCTCAAACCTTCAAATCTATAGATATGGTGAGCTTTTGTATTGATTATGGCATTGTACTTTCTCATTCATCAAACTATTATCCCTGGGATAATGGATTGGTTGAATCTAGCAAAAAGAATATTTTGAAGATCATTAAGAAAATAATAAAAAATAATAGAGAGGTGGGGACTATTATCACAAAGTGTAGCACTTGTGCAAAGCCTTTACAAGATGCTAGACCAATGCAACATATGGAAGTAATCGCTATTGTCACCTAGGAAAGTACTCCCCTCGTTTTAGTGATGGATGAGGATCCAACACAAGGGAGGCTTCCCTTGCAACCTCAAGGGGTCCTATAGCAAGCTAAGGGCAAGTCTATGGCCCCCTATATTGGTTGCTTGATTAGCTAAGTCAAAGGTAGGGTTAAGGTGAGTTAGATGAAGTTGATAGTGCGTGTGTGAGAGGTTTTTCTAAGGTGAAATAAGAGATCTACCACAATAAAGGGATCACCTTAATGCCTCAAAACACTAACTATCAAAGTAAAAATTATGGTTGTAGCAAGACGTGAAAAAGAAATGAAATACTTCAGCGTGTAACAGTTTTAAAACAGCAACAAATAAACAGTCCTAAATTAGTGGAATGCAATGAGAAATGATTGTGAAATACTAGGTAAAATATTAGTAAACCATTCACCAATAATTTCAATGAGTTAGAACTTAGAACATGAAACTATGCAATTAATCAAGCCCTAATGGCTGAAAATGCAGAAAATTGCAGTAATGACTATGTTAAATGATGAATTAAGGCAATTAGTGCAAGACGTTAGGCTAAGGATGCAGTTGATGATGCAATGCAATATTTTCACAAATCGTTGAGAGAGAGAGAGAGATTAATTTAGGGTTTGTATCACTTGTAATCAAGAGGAGACTAGTGCCATTTTCTTTCTTGGGAAAATGTTATCTATGCAACAACATGAAAGGTGTTAAAGGAAAAAGAAGACTTGGAAATTTAACCTAGGGTTATCCCCTCATAAGCTTAGGTCAAACCTTCTAGAAAAGCAAGCCGTAGGGTTTATCCCCTCATAAACCCCAGGTGTCGTCCTACTTCAAGAGCTTCTAGCACAAAATCAAATGGAATTAGGAGAACCCTAGAGTTTATCCCCTCATGAACTCTAGACTTTAACCTCAAACTCAAAGACAAGGTTAAGGGGATGTCCTCCCACAATCCCTAACTTTATCCTCGTATGCTATAACAAATTAAGATGAATAAAACAAGGGAAGGGGATGACCCCTCTAAATCCTTCCCTAGGGTTTCTAGCAAAAATGTTCAAGGAAACAAGATAACATGCACTTATTACCTCTCTAATAGAGCATACACCATGAATAACCAAGAACAAACAATTAAACTTGGAAAGAACACTTATTATGCCAAGTCGTTATGCATGAAAAAACCCTAGTTCCATGAATATTTATAAAAAAGAAAGCAAAAGCATCCATAATACTATCCTTCATGAGGTGTGCACAAGTGCTCGAAGTGAGAAAAGAAGAGAGAAGAGATATAGAAGTGATTCTCCACAAGGGAGAGTTATGATTTTTCCATGAGGTAGCGCTAGCCTCTTTATATGAGGCAAACCTAGCGCTATAACCCCTCAAAGACCAAAAAAATACAAATGATACATGATAGAAGTGAGATAGGTCAAGGCCAACCCCTCAAATAGCCTCAAAGAATAATAATACATGCTAGTACACCAAAACGTCTCCTCCAAGATCACACGTGTGGGTGTAGGAAGCCACAACAAGGGTGCATCATGCTCTAGAAGGGTCCAAGAGCCTCCAAAGGCCACGTCGCATCATCAAAAGGTGCAAAGAATGGTGAAAGCTGACATATCCTCATCAAAGGTCATGTATCATCGTCATAGGACACCCATCATCATCCAGGGTCCAAGAGGTATGAGAGTATGTATTTGCACGTGCCAAGTCATCACATGACCCAACGCTCTACATCACGAGTGCTATATCCTATAATAATGCACAATGTCATGGGTGAAATCATAAGGACGTCCTCCAAAGGACCATGTCAAGTGCACGCAAGTCGATCAAAGCCACACAATCAAGCAAGACTAATAATCACAAGGTACAAGAGTCCTTAGAATCATACAAAGTAAGCCATCACTTAATATAGAAGCCACATGAGCAATTCACATTAGATATACCCTTCAAACGTCACATTATCTCAAGACTTTATGTAATTTGGCGAGTTTAGGTATGGGAGGACCATCAAGAGACCCTATTAGGTGTGCCAATAACCAGCTAGTCCTAAGAAAACCCATAAAAGTGTAAGTGCGGTGAATGAAAACATGTTGGGATTACGTCATGGTGATCGAGTCATCAACATACAAGGTACCATGCTTGGTCCATTTCCATAAGTGTCTCTGTAGAGGGAGTACTTGTTGCTTGAGATACCCTTTCCTCAACAGTGTGTGTCTTCCAAACCCATTGCTTTCCTTTTGATATTCATTTTATGCATTGCAAGTCCTCTTTTCAAGTTTCAAGCACTTTATTCTTTCTTTTCTTTCTTATTGGGATTAAGTCCTTTTAATTGATATACATTCAGTGCATTAGGAGTAGGGGCGATCGCCTCATAGAGAGAGAGTAAACCTCAAGCTGAACTTTGGCTTTTGACTTGGTCATTCGTTATCCCATATTTTTTTCTTCTTTTATTTTATTTTTATAGCAGTTGCATCAACCTCGACATTCTATCCCTTCTTCTCATAGGAGGTTGAACCACGGGCCTTTTTGTTGTACATGCAACAACCATTATCGAAGTCTAGTACACTGCGGAGGGCCCCAGGATGGAAAGTGTTAAGTATGGGGGGAATGGTATGCTACCCTTATCAAAGCCTCCTAGTAGTACCCCTATTCCCCAAGAGTGACAAAAAGGGACTAGGACACTAATGATGGCCATCAAGTGAAACAAGACAAAGAGAATAACTTCTGAGCTTATGATTCATTATCCAACTTCAACCCATGATCCTCACTCATATATCAAATGAGTTAAATATGACACTTTATATGAAACAAAGGATAATGTACCTCATAATATGCTAGACCACCATCTTCCAKAACCATGTTGATMAGGAGTGATGAGCTATGYTAATGAGGAATGAGGCATCTGGGGAGCTGCTATCTATTGAGAATATTGATCATCATCATYATCARGATCACTATCTTCATAGTGSGCCATGAGACATGATCTCCTCTAGTTACTCATAGGTGAGAGGGGGTAACRRGGACATTTAGCACAAGTTTGCACTTTGGGATGATATGATCACAAAAAATCAAGCCACTAGAAAGAGTCCTTTTGAGTTGGTTTATGGGATGGATGTCACTTTTCCTATTCATTTGAAGATCCCAGTATAAAAAATATTCCAGTCCTTCACCACCAACCAAGAAGTAGTGCAAGCCAAAATTGATCAATTGGTTGAGTTGGATGAACACAATAGGATAGCTCTTCAAAAATTCCCAACAATCTAGGAGGGAACCAASAAAAAGTTTGATTAAAGTGATCAGCCCAAGGTTTTCAACTAAGGAGATCATGTGTTTTGATGGGGACAAATAGCATGAGAAACCAGGAGAACATCAAAATTTCAATATGCTATGGCTTGGGCCATTCATGATTGAAGTAATTGTTGGACCAAACACATTTTATCTTAGCCATTTGGATGGAGAAAAGATAGAATTGCTAGTCAATGGGAAATATCTCAAGCCCTACTATTATTAAATCATTTATGTCTCTTTAGAATAGGATGAATAATCTCTATAAGCATTAGAGTAGATTTCATTTTGTTATGTTCCCTTCGACATTTTGGATCATGCCTTGTATGTAAAGCCATTTTGGAATTATAAAATATTGAACTAGGACATTATGATTTTGAATCATATGATGGGCATGGTAGAGATGTGAATGTTTGGATCCATCACATCATGTGTTCCTAATCACACATTTCTTGATTTATGTAGGAATGTATTTGAATAATTTGGAGTTCTCTCGCATCGTGCAAGAGTGCATAATCCCCATATGGAGCCTAAAAGCATAATCATATTTATCTATCATGTTATAAACTTCTTCCAAGTTTCAATATAGAACCATATATTTCTCATTCAAAGTTTGTGAGAAACAATTCTAACATTACTACGGAAGTCGTGTTTTATTAAATTTCATTACATTGAAAATAGTGGAATGCATTTAAATTTAGATAGATCTATGGAAAAAGGCTAACTAAAAGTCGTCATTATTTAGGACTTGTAGTAGGTGAATGGTATGGGCATTCTTTATTATTTACAAAACTTATTATGTCCAAATCATATAATAGGGTCCAAAAGAAGAACTTTGAGGCTAAGTGCATCCAGGTATTGTCTTATGAAAGATGGATTCAGTTGGAGAAACCCAGATGGTTTTATTCTTAGATGTGTTGACCCCATTGAAGCACAAGCATTAATGAATGAAATGCATGGTGGATCATGTGGTGGGCATTTGGTTGCCAAGGCAACTGTTATGAGGAAAATCTCTCTATGGCATGGGGTAAACCACAACAGATGGAATGACACGCTGAAATCAACTCTAATCCCAAGTATGCTATATTAATGAAATGCTAACAAGACAAGGCCAAGAGCCTACCTCGTCCGGACATTTGATGAAGACCATCGTTGAGCACGCAACTCAAAGCTTTATACCTGCAACTTGTCCTCAACAACCAAGATATGCAAGCATATGGTGATATATAATGTTAGCATATAAATTAGCATAATCCATTAACATTCATGACAAATATGCCCATGGAATATTAATTCAAATATTTGCAAGATATCAATTGGACGAGAAAAGAGTATTTCTATTAAAATAATCAGCAAAAGTATATAGGTGACAAACTTCTGTAACGACACATATCGGAACCGAGAAAATAAATCCCTCCAGCTAGGCCTCCACCACTTCAATCATCCACCAAAGGCAAGCTCATATAAAGGAGACAATGAGGTTCTCCATCACAAAGAAGGAAGAGCTTGGGGGCTGAACAACAAGTTCAAACTTTCAAGGATAAAGGGATGCAGACTCAATATGAAGTGAAATTTCTCCAGAGTGTCTTTGCTCTCAAAGTTGAATTCCCTCCTCCAAGGCTTGGGTACGGCTCAATTTATAGCCTTCAAATGGAACTGAAGGGCCGAGTAGGAGCTTTTCCAGTATATGAAAGGTCAAGGATCATGGATCATGTGACATGGCATGGAAACCCGACATAATTTTTAATTTTGAGCCCCAAACCTGATGTACGCAGGTTGTAGTGGAGCAACCTGCGTATACGCTTGTTGTCTAACTTATATGGCGTGTATATGTGGAAAAATGTGCTTTTTTGGCTCTGGAAGGTACAAAAGGGGACTTCAAGTCTGCATAGGGAAATGGAAAGGCCATCCAAGCAAGTTGCATGGGGTTAGGCAAAATTTGTTGTAACAGATGCCCTCTAATGTGTGAGGTCAGAGGAGTATCTACGATGGCCGAAATACATTATAATTTCCAGAAGTGGAGTAATGGAGACTTAGTTGGAGGTGCTAGTTACTCATGAGAATATTACAATCCATAATGACTTTATACACATGGTTTCCAATCTGAATTACACTACAGATCCATGTGGAAATATACCAAATAGTTGTTCATGGCCATGAATAGGCAATACAAAGAAAACACATGCCATAGGCTGTCATAGTCACAAACAAGGCCCAGTGGAAACCAATCTCAAAATCAATCTAAAGATATCTGTATACAATGGAGTACAATTTGATCTCCCATGATCACTAAAGTCATATAGGTATTGGTCCAATGAAAGACAACAATATATTAGGGAAGTTGCTACTGTAAGTTGGAGGTCTTCTACACTATCTGCCGAAGGCGCAAGTCTACATCATGTGAATAGAGGAGTTGAGGTCAAACACAATGAGACTTCGTTTGATTACCGGTCATTAAGGTATACCATTAACAAACATGAGACAACGTACCGACAATGAAAACATGTATCAAGGCACCAAGTACATTCTTATAAGTGTGAATAAGGGTGTTGAGGTCAAATAGTTGAAGAATCCATCGATCATGAGGCATTGATGTATTCCCAACTGTCGATGGTGGGAGAACCTACCACTGATGACTACAAGCCTCTAGGTACTCATAGGACTCTAGGCCTCATTTCCAGAATAGATTAGTTGAAGTCGATGGAAGGAGACCCATTGAAAGGAGAGCATTAGGGTATCTCTCATCAGTCAGCACGAGGTACAAAGAAATAGCTTCATGATTAGGAGGAGCTCGGACGAATAGGATGTTCATGAACCAACGACCCTGTGCGTCTCCCGCATGCACCAGATGCAAGTAGCACATGAAAGAGACCCTATGAATAGCTGCCAATGAGAAAGATTGCTGACAAAGGCAAGGAAACCACCAATAAGGCTAATGGCATCCAAGACATTGCACGAATCCCAATGTGTGAATAGATTTCTTGCCATCGAAGACAAGGGAAATCCCTCAGTCAGCGACCAATGAGGAGATGTTGACTATTGGGTTCAAAGTTACCTACCCATAATGAAAGTAGGACCAAGGTGCATGGTAGGACTACAGCAACACAACTTCATGTGACTCTGAGACACACTGAGGGTATTGCCGACATGCAAAGTCAAGAGTTCTGATAAATGGCCGACACAGGCTTATAGACATCCTTTGAACGAGAGCATGAGACATATGAATAACTCAGGCGGCATAGACTTGATGATAAAACTTCGTGTTGCGGGAGGCATCAACGAACTCTCCATAGGGACTAGAAGAATAACCAGTCGGAGGAGTAAACTCTATGTAACAAGCTCGAGTTCCTAAGGTCATGCTAAACCCAAACTTTGGATGACAGTGCACTCAAAAGTTTGTGCTATGTTCAAAGGCGACACGACTGCTACCAATATGAGATAATATTCTTTTCCCACCCATCGGTTTTTGTTTTTTGCATAGGCAAAGTAATGTTATGATACAAGAGAGGAAACGAGTGTCGCGAGTAAGCAACTAGCTCCAAACAGTGGAACATACCTATGCTCAATGCAAGGAAGTGCATGCGGGGCATGAACACTCGGGGGGATGTTTTCCTTTTAGGGTACAGGGTGTCAAGCTGCAAAGGATATAAACAAGGCTCTGCTTGGCTAGTGATGCAAATTGTTGAGGTAAGAGACTTACAACAAGAAAGTAGGAACCGGCAATAGGCTCAATACTGCAATCAAGATGATGGAATGCGATTACAACTTAATTCCAAAGAATGTCTTTTTTCGTAGATTTAGTCCCCTAGGCCCGAAAAAGTATAAAATAATACCCAGGAGAACTCTTCTAGCCAATGGTGACTAGAGTATTTTTTTCGTAAGTAATCTACTCGGTCTGAAAAAGGATTAAACTTACACCAAATAGACGTCCTTTCAAAGACATTTAATGAGTGTGAAAGATACAAGTTCACTCGACAATCTTTTCATTTTTTAGAGAGTCGAAAAAGAGCTTAACTAAGACTCGGGGGAGTCCCATAGGTAAAGGTCAGAATGTTTGTGAGTAAGAATATGGGGTTCGAATGCAAAGTCATATCGGAACTGTCAGGAACTCCCGGTCTTATGGAATAACTTCTGCATGGGCACCAAATGGCACAAAGGTTCTAACTAGGGCACCCATGTTTGGTAAGCCTCTACCACTTAGTAACGACACTTCTAGTAGCAGTGAGAAGGTTTTGTGTCGCTAATAAATGGGTTCGTACCTAGAGCATATGGATCACAGTCAGAGGACAATGAAAAAATGCAAAATGGAGTGACAACCTATCATATATGCTGGTGAAAGAAAATCCCTGCCGAAGGCATGAACGAGTGGTATGACGCTAGAAACCGCAAAATTCCTGGACAAAACCACCAAAACCAATTCTTTCCACTATATTATTAGTCCACAAGGTCAAAAATTAGCATAAACTATATAAAGTGGGTAAAAAAATTCTACTAATAGTAAAAATAGACCATTTTACCATACCATTTGAGTTTTTTCACCCACATAGTGCATTTTAGGTCATTTTTCCCTCGATCTTCAAGTGTCGATTGCAGGAGCTACGATCAATGGAATTAGCAACCGTCTGGACCAAGTAAGTGCCCATCCCCTCTACTTCAATTTCATTGGTTTGAATTTCAATTTTAGGCCCCATTTTTTTAGTATTAGAGGGCACAAAATGTGAATTAGGTGTACGCGGGTGATAGTTCATCGGGTCGCATATATGCACCTATATAGGCGAGCAAAGCAAATCCTTCCTGCATATATGCAGCCCTATACATGATTGTTACCATGTTAGCCCATGTACAAGTTCGTGAACACTTTTTTGACAACATTTAACTAAAAAAATGACTTTTCCTTTGCAGGATGGTGATTGAATGGAGGGAGAGGAAGCATGAAGAGATAGATGCAGCAGTGGAAAGGAATGCAGGGGCCCAACAAGCTTTAAAAATATGTGGCCTTTATAAATTTTGGGCTCTCAAAAGAATGAGAGCTCAAGTGAGGTTACTCCAGATGCTTGTAAACTACTGGGATCCGGAGACAGAGGCCTTCAATCTCGATGGGAAACCATTAAGGATTGAAGTGGACGAAATATATTTTATCACGTGATTGTCTTGTCGGGGCGAGGTAGTGAATCTCAAGACCTAGGGGGTTGGGGGTGGTATGACCATGGAGGAGTACATTTCCACCCACTGTGTTGCAGGCACAGATAAAGTAGGGATCCAACTCCCAATCAGAGCGATCGAAAACCTGAGCTTAAAGATCGTCGTACTTGTTCTTACACGGATCTCGGGGTCGGCCTCGTTGCACCAGAAATCAAGGCCACTCATGTTCTATGTGGTGGAGTGTTTACGACCCACTGTTTATGACTGGTGTACCTCACTGTTGGCTAACATGAAGAGCCAGTTGACAGATTGCAAACAAGGGAGAAAGAGAAACTTCGGATTTGCATCCATTCTGTGTAGCTTTTTCTTTGACCGAGTTCTAGGCTTGATCCCTAGAGTAGAGATTATTCCACATGGACCACGTGATCCAACCATGTCACGATGGACCGATGTTATGAGGCGTCTAGGAGGTGGTAGGGTGCCAACCCCCTCTAATGATGAGTTTTTTTTTTCTGGTAGAGTTTCTCGTCAACTCTTCTGCTCTGAGGAGGCTAATACATCATCTTCATTTTTGTTCTCATGACAAGGCACCCAACACTTTGGGATTTCACACGTTCACCTTATGCTCAGCCACAGGCCCGTCCAACTCTGCAGATCACCTTTCTCATAGGAGAATCATCTAGAGTTCTTCTCAACTCTCTGAATGGAGGAGGTCATCTCTACGTTCCATCTCTATCTCAAATAGGAACCACACACCCTTTCTCAGGGGCTTTCTCTCAGGTTTGTAAGCTGGAGAAAGTCTCACATAGCTACAATGGTCAACATATCACAGGTTTGTAAGCTGGAGAATGTCTCACATAGTTGCAATCATCAACACTCCCTCTCAGCTAGGGAGGCATTTTCCACCAAGCCAATTCTCTCACGGAAATACTCAAACTTTGTCTTGGCAAGTGGTTTGGTGAAGATATCTATGATCTATTCGTGAGTAGGAAGATAATGCACGTGTACTGTCTTCCTCTGCACCATGTCTTTGTTATAGTGATACTTGATTTCCTGAAGGTTCTAGTTTGGATCTCTTTTCTTTGGGTACATGAAGATATACTGGACATCCAAATATTCTAAAGTGTCCAATCTTAGGCTTCACTCCGGTGAAGGCTTCTTCTAGAGTAATGTTCTTTAGGACTTGATGAGGGCTTCTATTTTGAACATATACTCTTGTCATACATGCTTCTGCCCATACAGTCATAGGTAGACTCTGATCATGTATCTTTGCTTTTGTTGCTTCAATGATAGTTTTGTTTTTCCTTTCAGCTACCCCATTTTGTTGAGGGTTGTAGGGATTTGTGAACTCCCTCTTGATTCTCGCTTCAATACAAAAACTGTTGAATTCTTTTGAGGTGTATTCTCCTCCATTGTCTGATCTTAATGTTTTGATTTTTTTTCCGGCCTGGTTCTCAATCTAAGCTTTGAATTCTTGAAATTTTGCAAGGACTCCATCCTTGTTCCTTAGAAAGTAAATCCAAGTCTTCCTGGAGTAATCATCTATGAAGAGTACATAGTATAAGTACCCATTTAGAGATGCAACAGT
>SNQJ01S0009751.1:243034-274031 GCA_010110895.2 Picea sitchensis | reverse complement strand
CAATAACAATAATAATAATAATGACATGATTAATCCACAATGGGGATTTAATCCAATAATAATAATGACATGATTAATCCACAATGAGGATTTAATCCAATAACAAAATAATAATAAGAATGCTCTTCGCAGTTACATTATTTTTACACAGTCATTTCCACACACTTTATTGAGTGCGCACAACACTATGAAATATGCGCACCCTCCCTTGATGTGCAATCAACAACACTAGTTCAGGTACACACAACACTATGGAATGTGCACAACTTTTTCTTTTGTTACAAAGCTCACGCACTACTCAGGTACGCGCAAAAACCAAAACGACTCACCAGCCTATATGTTCATTACATTTACACTTGTTGCCAATGACTCACTAGCCCATATGTTCATTACATTGACACTTGTTTCCAATGGCTAACCATCCTATATGGACAATTAAATCATGCACTACTCCGGTCCGCGCAAAACCAAAATGGCTCACCAACCTATATGCTCAACTACAACTAGGGTTCGGACTAGGGACATTACATTCCCCTCCCCCTTATTTATGCAATGTCGTTAGTGCATTATATACACTTATACATACAAAACTTAAAAAAAATTCAAAAAGATGAGGATACTTTGCCCACATAACATCCTCGCGCTCCCAGGTTGCATCCTTAGAACCGTATCAGTTCCATGAATCGATTCTAGAGTTGTTTCATTTTTCGATCCAATATGCAAACTGGTCTTTGAAGGACTTGATGTCGTACGACAGTCGACACTGTTGGCTGATGCGGAGATCGCTTCCTTAGCGGAGCCATCCAATGGCGTAGGGTTGTGGGTGCAATGTTCTCTGTAGGGCCAACCGCTTGACAACCTCTACTGAGATGAGGTTCTTCTGGCTACCGCTATCCATGATGAAGTGTAGCGGGGTGCCTTTTACCCACATCTGTGAATGGAAGAGGTGTTCTCCTTCTTCTGGCTTGTCTGGTTCACTAGGCTGGAGCTTGGTGGTAGCAACGGCGGCACTAGATTCTGCGTCAATGATCTGTCTTCCCCTTTCTGGTTCTAGCTCAGATTCTGAACCCGCATGCATGGCATTGTTGAATCCATAAATAACTCATTGCATTTTATTAAATAACAACAAATGCTAATACATGAAAATACTTGAAATCAATCTCAGAATGCCTCAAATAGATTGTAACATAGATAAAACTATCCTACAATACAGATGAAGACAAGTAGAATACCGATCTATAACATGCATCGACAGATCTACAACATGCAAGTTGAATCCACTACATGCATGGAAGGAAGATACCACTCAAATCTACTGCATGCAAGAAAGATATCGCCCAGATCTGTTGAATACCTGCGCATGATGGATATAAGCTCGAAACTACTGCATGCAAGAAGGATATGTCTCAGGTTTGTTGCATGCAAGAAGGATACAACTCAGATCTACTACAATAAGCTCGGATCTGCTGCATGCAAGAAGGATATAGCTCGGATATGCTGCATGCAAAAAGGATATAACTTGGGTTTGTTGAAATAAGCTCGGATATACTGCATGCAAGAAGGATATAGCTTGGATATGTTGCAATAAGCTCAGATCTGCTGCATGCAACAAGGATATAGTTCGAATCTGCTACAATAAACTCGGATCTGCTGCATGCAAGAAGGATATAGCTCGAATCTGCTACAATAAGCTCAGATTTGCTACATGCAAGAAAGATATAGCTCAGATCTGCTGCAATAATCTAGGATCTGTTGCATGCAAGAAGGATACACTGCACGCACTCCAGAATACACTGCCAAGATCAATCCATGTTATATCTCTGATCTCAATCTCCCTGAACATTGAACCCGTAAATGAAGTGAATCCTTAAGGAAGGATCCAATCCTGTACTCTGAAGCTTGATGAAGAATCTGGATGATTTTTCCGATAGACTAGGGTGTGTCTCTCAACACCGAAATATATCAATGGTGGTGGTTTCCTCCAAAAATCCACAAAACATGAAGAAAGTGGCCTGACTTCTCCTCTGAGATCTAATTCTCAACTCAACTCATGCATAATGGTGAATTAGATTGACTTTTCTTCTTTATACTCCCTTTCTCATATAATTTCCCATTCACTTTATTAATTAAGTGACTTTTCCCTAAGTTTTGACTTAGCAATCACTTAAGTCACTTGAAACACTTTTTTGCTTCTAATTTCACATTCACTTTAATTTATTAAGTGCCTTTTCTTAAGTTTTATCTTTAATAATCACTTAAGTCACTTAAAACACCTTTTTCCCTTTTTTCTCATCTAATTCCATGTTCACTTTAATTAATTAAGTGACTTTTCTTATGTTTTATTTTTAATTATTCTTTTAAGGCACTTAATCACCTTTTTCCACTTTATTACTTAATGTCACTTTTAACTTAGGATTTTCTAGTGAATGAAACTAAATAATTCTTTTATTCCCTTTTTCTCTCGACTATATCCCACGAGAATCAATATAGGCTATTGAGTCACTCCTCCTAGAGTCATCATTGGGAAAGGGACATTACAACCCTCCCTTCCCAAGATTGTTTCTCCTCGAGCAATGCCATCACAACTTGATGCTCCATCGACTGAGCCAAGATGAAACTGAAAATGATAACAAGGTCCCAAATCGATCTCCGGAAAGGACCACCATGTTATCGCGACACCATTTTGGTAATAACAATCGGACCAATGTGCCTAGTCTTCATCCTCCTCTCTTGAGATCCCACACTAAAATACTTGTAGGCACTGTTATCGCACAGTGTGTAGTTTAGTTCAAAGGCTAAAGGATAGAGATCAAACTGGCGTAACAAGAACATTCCCCACCCAATGCCACCTCAATGGGGAGGTTCTTTCTGTTTAGGGAGGTTAGCTCCGGGGAGACATCCCCGACAACCTGGGGTTTTGAAGAGGCTAAGGTATAAAGCAAGGTTAAAGTTTCCTCCTCACAGGTTACCACCTAGGTCAGAGAGTCCGGCTAAACAACCAATAATGAAGTGTATGCCTAATTGAAAACACCTGCTCGGAACAAGACAACAACAATACAATATATATATATATATATGCAGGCTATAACTCAAAGGGTTAGTACTTCAATAACTATCTGCTATCATTTAATAAGAAATGTAAAGCAATAGATACAAATGAAGTCAACGTTTTGTCAATTAGCTATGAAAGAGCATCAATTCATCAATATCTATCAAGATGATCAAGCTAACAAGTTATCCCATCAACAATTTGCTCAATAAATGCTTCAAATCATCATTCAATTGCTTATATTCAACTTTTGATGCGTCAAGATGAGATAACCAACTGTGACGTCAGCCCTAATTAAGTTAGTTTGTTAGTTAGGGTTTCAAAATTATAGTTTTGAGAGTGGGTTTGTACACTAAGACTTCAACGTTGGAGGCTAGAGATCAGTGTTAGGGTATATGGAGTCAAACAAGATAAGGGTACAAGGTCTTGAAAGGATGAAGACTTAAAGACTAGAGGGAAGGGTTCTGAAGTGCTGCAAAGGTAGGGCCCTAGAATCAAAACCCTAGGGGAAAGAGGCTCACTCCGGTGTTTCTTAAGCAAGGCCCCATGCTCTTTCCTCTTTCTTTAGGTCAGCTTGGCAAAACGGCTAGCATAAATGATACATCTAAGGGATGAGGTGAGAGAAAGTGTTGTAAAGACAAGGCTTTCAAACCCTAGAAGATGATGGCCCTAGGTGTAGATAACCTAGACCTAGGACGTCACCTTCTTTCAACCTATAAACTTCAACACTAACTTAAGGGAAGAAGCAAGATGAGTGTAGCAAAGGCTAGGCTCAATCCCTCTTTTTCAATGGCTGAAAAAATCTCTCTAAGGGGACATGTAACAATGACCTACTTGTGTGCTTGTTACCTAGGGTTTCAAATCAGCAATTTAATAAGCAAATGCAAGAAATTAGACCTACAACCATTCTATTAAGAAGTTTTGCAAGAAAATCACTTACATATCATGAAGAAAGCACATGCAAACCCTAGTTGTAAACCTTCCTTGGAGAGAAATGCCACAAGATGCCAAAAATATCCTTCCAATAACAAGTGCGCCTCACTTAGAAAGAAACATTACCCTAGAAGGGAACAAAAATTAGACCTCACAAGTGTGAGTGAATTGTGTTTTTTTTTCTAAATGAGGGAAAAACATCCTCAATATATAGTATCTCATGACCTTTAAATTAAATTAGGTCATTAAAAATAGCCGACAAGGCTAATAACCAAAAATCATACTGTTTTACATTAAACTACTAAATAAAACCCTAAATGAACAATAAGCAAGACATCAAGCCCTTTTGAGCGAGACGTTGACCCTTTTTAGGGAAAAATACAGCACAAGATGACAAACGTTGGCCCCTTTTGGGCCTTCAAACTCTGCCACACGTGCCAAAATGCTCTGTTAAGGTGCCACACACTGGAGGTGACGTCATGGCTCCTAGATGACGTTCTGGGGCATCAAAAAGGACACGTTCCACCTGTAGTGGGTCAACCCCCTTGGGCTGGGCTCAGCCAGAGCGTCGTGGGTGAAAACATCCTCCTTCTTCTCTCGTACAAAGGCTCGACCAATCATTGTCCTGTCTCTGCCCCTGATGAGGTCCCAACAACCATCTGATGGGATCTTCAACCCCATGGAGGTCCGAACTAATCATCTCCCCATGTGTATCGGTCCACTTGGTACTTGTCCATCGGGCATGGTCCTGCACATCAAAAACTTCACCCTCCATGGGCTCATTAGTCCTAGAGATCATAGCAATGTCAATCCTATTTCATCATTAATTTTATCAAATGCATGCATAAAACCCCTAGCATATCATCTAATAGCTCAAAGACATTACAATGACCTACTATACAAAGCTGAAGAAAAAGACAAAATGCCCTATTGGGCCAGAATCTATAAGAAAATGAAAGTTTCCAGAGGATATCATCCAAGCCATGTAACACGAGGTGGTGTGGTCAAAGGATGTCCAGACATAGTGAAAGACAGGGGTGATATTATCCGTGGGTGCCTTTGTAGGAGGCGAGCTGTACCTGTCATGGATGCAATTCTTTCCAAACTCTTTATTGCCTTTATTCTTTCTTTTCTTTATTACTTTTTCTTTCTTTTTTATTTCAAGGTCTAACTAGAGGACACTGCCTTGGCATGGTGATCAGAGCTGACAATGTTACCCACAAATACTTTCACAGAGATGATAAGGTTGGCTCGTGATGAGACCCCCTTTCCCTTGGCCATGCAACCAAGGGTCATTGCCTTGGCGTGGTAACCAAATAATGGCAATGTCATACTGCTAGGTACCCATGAACATAATGGGCTGGCTCGTGATGAGACCCCCATCCTCTTGGCTAGGTCTTGTTTTGTCATTTTTCTTTGGGTCCCTCTTGTTTCTTGTTGAGAGGCCTTTTATTGCCTTCTCGGGGATCCCTGGGTGAGGCATCTCTAGGTTTTGTTTTTTATGGATTTTATCTCTTACCAGCTAGTTTTACCCCCTGGGCCTTTAGCCCCTTCTTCCCACAAGATAAGGTGTAACCCCACAAACAGGTCATCCTAATGTCCGGACTAGGGGAATGGGATAGATGAGTGGGAGATAAGATGTAAGAATGATGATATGATGGGAGCGGATGATGGCTCTTCAAAATCCCCCCTGGTGGCTAACCGAAACCTATGGGTACAAGCTTGCTAGGGTACCCTGTCAATCCCCCCAACCATGGTCAAGTGAGTTAATGTAAGATCCAAGCAGTCATCAGAAATAAAAGGAATTTGATGCATATATCTGAAGGTTAGAATGATCAAATATGACACATACCATGATACCTGGACCAATTACCTCATGGAGCAAGAGTCTTCTCTGATAAGTGTCCAAGCCGAAGGTGATGGATGCTGCTGCTGCTGACAGGACAAGTCTGATGAATAAGAAGAAAGATGGGCCCTCCAGGGCCATACTCAGGTCAATCCTCCTCTCGGTACTCCATGTCTAGGACCTGTGGGCCTCGAGACATGATTTCCTAGTTATCCCTAGAAATCGAGGATAACAAGGACTGAACTTACTATCATGAATCATGTCCTGCAAAGTTATCTCCATGAAGCCCAAATATGCAAATCCACTAACAACCTCAATCCTGGGTATCTGAAAAGAAGGTCTGTCTCGTCATTTGGAATAAGTCTCATTCTCTCCTCTATTGACATCCCCAAAATAAAGAAGACCAATCATTGTTGCAACTTTGTTAGTCATCACCAATAGCTGGTCCACCAATGTGTTTTGTCACCAAGGCGGACTCTCCCCCATGTGTGTTGACGCAACGTCCGCGGAGTCCCTCCCTATTAGAAACTCTCGGACCTGCCTGTAAGTGATGAAGTCACCCAGGTCCCAAACTATCTTGTATGAAGTGAAGCACCCTCTGCTCATTATACTGATTTGTATGGTGCTATCACACAAATTTGCTTGACTACCCCTAGTAAGCCAAGCAATCAAAAGCTGCTGAAACAAGACTGACTCCTTGGGAGACCGTTCCTCCAAGAAACCAATCCTACGCACTGCAGGAGTAACCTATGGAGAACACAAACTGACAATCCCACCTATGTCAGTTGTTGTCGTGTCAACAACTGCAATCCCAGGGTCCCATGCCAGCCTTAGAGGGGAATCCTCGTGTTGATGATGCATCCCTTCGATCACAATTGTCTAACCACCATGCTCAGACTGTGCTCTCCTCTCTTTAAATCCTCTATCATGGACCATACTCAACCAAGGAACCTCAGTGAAGTCAACGCTTGTCAATCCATGATTATCCTCGATCCTGGGTATGGTGAGGGAAAAGCAAAACTCCACAACTCCTCTCACAACATTCCCACCATGACGCAGACCAATCACCGCCTCAACTCAGTCGGTCATCAACCTCATCTAAAACAATCCATCACTCGAATGAATGCCAGGATTCCACCTCAACATTGGAAGTCCACCACTCCCAATAATTGCCGACTACTACTGTGTCCCACCAATAACCATCGGAGTCCAAATGAGCCAAATTCCTGATGTGTAATCTCTGTAGCAGATAATTCCATCCGCTACTCCGCCAGTTGCAATCTCAATGAACCGATCCAAATAATTCTGGATCTCATCTTGTGCACTCAACGCATTGAATACAGAGTCCAAATGGATAAATTGTCATGACCACAATGCCCCCTATCTCACCCCACTAGCTCTGGTAATCCTTTCCTGTCCTATTGCATAAAATAACAGTAATAGGTGCCTCCGCCACTTCATGAAGGATTGGAAGGTGACTAGTGCACTGGTCAACCCCAAGGGCATGACCACGAACTCATGATGATAATCAAGAATAAACTTGTGAGTACCCTGCTCCTTGGCCCAAGCCTCATGATATCCTAGATGAAAATCAATCATCGAGGGATACACTATTCACCGAGGCTTATCCATCCACTCACTAACCCTGGGTATCCTCAACCCAATGGTATACTCAATGACACTGTCAGTGGGTCTCCCTAGAGGGCACGCTCCAAACTCTGTTGTGCACCACCATGTGCCAATGTATAATCTTGTATACTGTGATATACTCATGTGTCCTCCTATATCGTCCCGTGCTTTGTATGTGCTACTGAATCCAACACTCTACTGATGATGGTTAAACCTGTACCCCAGAGAGTGTCCATGTCCATCATGTACCTGTCTACCCAATCCATGGACGCATATGCCTCCTCACGGGCTGGTCCACAAGGAAGGTGCTCAACCATCTCCTTTATAGCTAAACTCTGACCCTCTATTGAGCTCTCCAAAAGAAAGGGCTCCTGACCCCCACAATGCCAAATCAGAGTGCAATCCAAACTCTCCTTGAGTATCTGCAACTTAGAATGCTCCACGTTCGGACTCATCATAAGAGGCTCCTCCCTCAAATCATGAGTGCTACTCATGCCCTCGGGTGTCACGACTTCCAAAGATGGAGTCCCTGCTGTTGTCAATGATAATGAGCGTGCCAAACTCAGCTGGTAGCAAAGTTCCTCATCAACACCAATTGACATACTTACTAGATGATACCATGCAATGATGGGACTCATGTGGACTGCCATCCTCATACAAAATTTCTGATTTGTTTTCATCCACCAAATCATCCCCTTCTTTGTCGTCCTCCATGCATGGCTCCTAAGAAGAGAGATCAATATCGCAGGTACATATCTCTAACGACACTTCCAGGTAGAGGCACCATCTGGTAGCAGCGGTAATGATCACCGACTCTTAAGTACTTCAAGGGTGATTGCAACTGGTACTACGACTGCCACTGCAACTGATACTGCAACTGGAATTGATATTACCACTGGTTTTGAGTTTGCAACTGCGACTGCAACTTAGGGTTTTATGAGGAAACCCTAATTTTTCCAACTTCAAATTTTGAAATTATGATCTAGGAGATAGATGCGCTAAGTTGAGGCGAGTAAGTTGGTGCAGTCAGATTTATGAAAATCCAGACCATCCTAGTACATCCAGTGTCCAGAAACCTCCACTCTTTTTGGATACTTCCTATGAGAAAAATATTAAGACATATATGAAGTTCAACAGAGAACCCAAACTACAAGAAATTTCTCTTGTTGATCTTGCTAAGGATGTGTCACAGCTAAAAACAGAGGTCAATACCCTCAAAAGGGACCTACAAACGCTGTATGAAGGAATTGAGCATTCCTATCCTATAGACCATTGGGCCAGACAAGAGATTCTTTTACTACAAGCAAAATTGGATTCTATTCCTCCTCCACTAGAAGATCTTCCACATAAAGAGTATCCAGGAGAATCCAGTCAGAATCCAACAGAGATTGAAGATACTGTACAAGCTTTTTCTAATATGCAGGTGATGCCAGTCTCCTACCAGAAATATTGTGTAAATATTAATATTTCTATTGGTGAGCAAGTTTTCAGTCTGATCGCCCTAATAGATACTGGATCAGACATAAATATGTTGAAAAAAGAAAAAATTCCTGTTTCTTTATGGGAAACCAGTTATGGCTGTGTGACTGGTGTGGGCAATCAAGATTTAAATCTTCAGTATGAAACTACTAAAGCCAGAGTTCTAGTTGGTAACTATGAAATTGGGGTAAGATTCTATATTACCGATTCCCCCTTTGATTGTATTTTAGGAACACCATTTTTATCTGTTGTATCTCCCCATGGTTCATGCGTCATCAACGGTAAGCCTGGTTATTTTATCACAATACCAGCCATACAGGGACAACCCTGTCAAAGAATTGAGCTGCCTTTTGTTTCAGAACATTATTGGCAATTAAGTTATTTACATTGTATGGTGATATTCAAACAGTTTAATTCTGAAACTGGCAAATCAGAGCAACGACAAATTTATGATAGTCTGCCATGGATCCAATATAAAACCAGATGGCAACCTACATGGATATGCAGACGATCAGAAACAGTGGAACTAGGCCTTCCAGGGTTTTCGAGGAATACTTCTCCCACAGTACTTCCTCCCCAACACATTCTTGGCCAGATGAATTTACCAATTATCAGCACTAGCAGAGAAAAGCTGATTGATTTAGGAGACCTTAATCGACTCAGGACTGCAGAAACTCAATGGTATGAACATTCTATCAGTGCCTGGTGTCGAAGCCCCCTTTATCATTCATTTCAGATAAATCATATGCGTGCTGTAGCAGAATGGCCAGATGGTGACCCAGAAAACCAAATTCATGGTCTTACTTATGACCAATATAAAGCAGCCTGGTATCATGCTTTCCTCTGGAAAAGCAGGTTTGAATTCTTCTACACCCAAATAAGATTTGCTCACATGTTCAGAGAATTTGAACAACCAGATTGGCTTCAAGATTGGTGGGAAAGTTTTGGTCTGCATCCTCTTGGTGTTAATCCTCAAGTAAGCGAAACAATGAGCATGTTTGAAGGACCATTTCACAGAAGTTTGAGAACTATCAGAGATCTCTATTCAGAAGAAGACTTCAGAGAAATCCTTATTGAAGAAAAACACCCATGGGTGCTCAGAACCAAGTTTATGCTGGAAGATGATGGACCGGATACTGATCCTATACTTCTACAACAGGTATATACCATGCATTGGGACCCGTATAATTTCAATCACTATCAAGATCGTCCTCCAGATTGATAAAATCTTTCTCAGTTGTGTTAGCCGACAGTTAGTAGAGCTAGCCGGTTTTCGTGGTTTGTCCGTTACAAACTCCACAGTGTAATTATTTATATAATATATTTAGATGTCTTAATAAATGGTATCAGAGCCATAAACATCATTTTGCCCCGGGTATGAGTACATCTCTTCGCTCTGTACATTATTGTCAAATGTCGTTTTTGTCTCTGTAAATCTCTGTAAGAGTGTGTTTCCATTGGAAGCTTTTCTGCTTTAACCTGGGGATAAGGCCAGGAGCTTGAGTGAACTCTAGCTGAGCTCTGCTCTACGTCTAGCTAGTAACTCTCAACGCCCTCCCTTTCGGTGTTAAAGAAAAAATAGTCCCAATGGAATCAAGTCGTTCTATGTCTTTTAGAGAAATCAGAGAGTCTGAGCAAACCTCTACTTCAGGATCTGATGGCTTAGCTGAATTGTTTTCCCTAAACCGAACATCCTCTGTAAACCAAGCAGAACTAGAAATAGTAGAAGAAAATCCTCAAGCTGCTTGGAAACTTCCAGCTATTGATCCTGGATCTATTTATAAAGATCTCTCTCCTTTTCATTTAAAAGCCATCACCAGAGTATTTGTCAAAGAATCTACTAGCACTATACAGCAGAATAACAATGAAATTCAAACCATATCCCTTTTGAATCCTGAAGAGATCAAGAAGACTGCTAAGAAGCATGGTTGTAAGTTTGTTCATTTTGGATTCATCAGAGTAGGAATCAATGCCTTGGTCCACAAAGGAATCAATGCATATGTCTTATGCATTCTAAGGGATCTAACACATGAAAAATTCACGGATTCCATTATTGGAGGTATTGTAGCTCCTTTGTCTAATGGCCCAGTTTACTTTGACTGTTATCCAAACTTTGCTGCTTCAGTCACTGATGAAACTCTTGGAGACATTCTAAAACTCCAGATATTGACTTCAGGTTTCCAAATGAAAAAGAAAAGACAAAATATTGCTATCTTGGCTAAGGGATGTTTTCGCTATACCAATACCATGTACCCTGCAGTTTTGCATGCTCCTAGTAAAGATTCTATGGCCAGTACTCTAGTCTTAACAGATGCCTTGAACCAAAAGGTTGAACATAGTACTATTCGCTGGGAAGATCTGAGTTTTCCCACAGATTGGGTAATAGACACTCCAAAGATCCCTATACAAAAGGCTATTACCTCTGCACAAATTAAAGAAACTGACAGCTCTGCAATACTATCTTTTCCCCAAAGTCAGTTATCTAGAAGTACTACATGGCCTAAACCTTCTCGGCATCCCCCTCCTATTCCTTCATTTTGTGTACATACTTCTTTGCAACAGATTGCTAGTCAGTTAGATGATTCTCCTTTTTCTGTGCAATGTCCTGATTGTAATACTTTAGTCAGTCTATCTTCTCTGCCTACTACTCCGAGAACCTCTGATGTACAGTTCACCCATCAAAAGCATAATCCTCGGACACAATTACCACCTCCTACTTCAACTTCAAAGGATGTTTGTCCACATCCTCAATGCTCAGATATTCCTTTTCCCCATGATACACATAGTCTCCCAATGGTCAGACAGTTAGATCAAGAAGTTGCTGAAAGATTAACAAAACCTTTTGCTAAAAATCTGAGAAAACCTTCCTCCTTAGAAATCAAAAGATATCTCAGACTTGCCAAAGGATGTCCTAAGACCATTGTATCTGAAGTCTGGATGAAAAATATGTTGAATTGGGATTTGTATACTCATCCCAGATCTCTTGAATTTGCAAACTCAACCAGCCTGACAGATAAGATTGCTCTAGCTCAAGAATGGAAAGCATATATGGACAAAAACCAAATATACCTATCCTTTTATGAGTGGCATTATACACAGCTAAATCTCTCCCTACTCGAACCTATATCCTCTCCACTCATATCCTGTCCAGTCCAAATTATTTCCCTTTCTGAAATCGGAAAAGAAATTAGAAAGATAAAAAGTTCACAAAAGAAAGAAGAACAGAAAGAGCAGTCTAAACAGAAATGCAAATATAAACATCAACAATTTCATATCTTGTTGAATCTGCGAATACAAGATTTGCATTTCAAATTAAAGACTCTAATTGATACTGGTTCTGATCTGAATCTTCTAAATCAGCATGTGATACCAGTCGCCTATTGGGAAAAGGCAGAACTAACTGTATCAGGCTTGGGTAATGTACCTACTTCCCTATCTTACTGTATTCCCCAAGCTGTTACCTGTTTTAATGAGCATTGCCTCTGTATGAAGTTTTACCTAGCAAAAATACCAGTTGCATGTATTCTTGGCACTCCCTTTCTCTCTGTTGTATCTCCACATGGCTCAACCTTTATTTCTCCAGACCATCCTGGCTATTTTATCACTCTCCCTTCAAAAAAGGTTATCAAACTCCCTTTCATCTCTGAACCGAAATGTATAGATAACATTGAAATAAACCTTCTCAAATTCCATCGTCTACAAGAATTAAAGGATGAAAAGAGTTCTTTGTCTCTGAGCCTGAGATTACAAACTCCTCAGATACAACAAAATATAGCTTATTTTGAAAAACTTTTCATAGATATGGTCTGTTCAGAACTTCCCACTGCTTTTTGGAAGCAGAAGAAGCATGTGGTATATCTTCCATATAAAGAAGATTATGCAGGACATCCCTGCAAAAGCAGAGCCATCCCCATGAATGCAGAATATCAAAAGATGTGTGCCGAAGAAATCCAAACACTGCTAGACAGAGGATTGATTCAGAAATCCAACAGTCCTTGGAACTGCTACGGTTTCTATGTAAATAAGCATTCTGAACAAATTAGAGTTATACCCAGATTAGTGGTAAATTACAAACCACTAAACAAAGTTTTGGCTGATGATACTTATCCGATCCCTAACAAAAGTAATCTGGTAACCCGGATTGCTAGAGCAAAGATCTTTTCCAAGTTTGACCTCAAATCAGGGTTTTGGCAAGTCGCCATTGCAGATAAAGATAAATTTAAAACAGCATTCAATGTCCCTGCTGGTCATTATGAATGGAATGTCATGCCCTTTGGGCTAAAGCATGCTCCCTCAAAATTTCAAAGGGTAATGGATGAAGCCCTAAAGCCATATTTTGAGTGGTTAATTGTTTATATTGATGATATTTTAGTATTCTCCTCATCTTTTGAGCAACATTGCAAGCATCTGTACAAATTCCTTCATGCTTGCCAACAAGCTGGTCTTGTCCTCTCCAAAAAGAAAATGGAACTATTTCAAACTGAGGTTAAATTTCTGGGTCATATTATTTCTAGAGGACAAATCTCTCTCCAGCCTCATGCAGTAGAGTTTGCAGACAAGTTTCCTGACAAAATCTTGGATAAAACGCAACTCCAAAGATTTTTAGGCAGTCTTAATTATGTCAGTCATTTTTATCAAGACTGTGCTTCTGATAGAAGACTTCTAAACCAAAGATTGAAGAAGGATACAGGACCGTGGACTGAAGCCCACACTAAAGCTGTCCAAAAAATCAAAGCCAAGGTAAAACAACTTCCTATTTTACATGTGGCAAATGATTCTTATGAAAAAATTGTTGAAAGCGATGCAAGCAATCTAGGATGGGGTGCTGTTCTAAAACAAAAGAATCCCCAAGGTAAAGAGGAAGTTATACAGTTTGCTTCAGGATTGTGGAACCCTGCTGAACACAACTATTCTGTCCTTGATAAAGAAATCAAAGCTGCTCTCAATAGTATTTACAAATTTGAGCTATATCTGATTTATAAGAAATTTTTTCTCAGAACAGATGCAGCTGCCATGAATAAAGTTCTCCACAAAGAACTTCGAAATCCAGGAGATCACAAATTTGCTAGATGGCAGGCACTCTTTAGCAACTTTGATTTCACTATTGAACATATTAAAGGGACTAACAATTCTCTTGCTGACTTCCTTAGCAGGGAACACCTCCAGATTACTCATCAGGTTCATATTGTCTCTATACAATTACGAGATGATAATGAACACATAGAAAATATCCCAGACAGCTTGGCATGGGAAGATTATAAACAATTATGGGTACCTAGATGGGGACTCCGTCAAAAGAAAACTATTGGACTAGGTACTCATGTTCAGTATACTACATTGGTTCCTGAAGTCCGAAGACAGGAAACAGGAAATCTGCTCTCCAGAATCATCTCTCAAGACACCAGTCTTGCCCATGAAGCTGGTACCCATCTATCAGAATGGTTTCACGACATCCAACCCATCTGGCAAAGGGAAAAGAGGGAATACACTGAAAAATATTTCTCTCTGGATAGGCCAAGAACATTAGTACAATGGCCAGAACAAAATCCAAATATCATCTTTCCAGAGACATTTTATGGATATTCAGGATATTCTCAACTATGGTGGAACCTATTATACGATAATAGTACCTATTACATCCTCAAGTTTGGAGCAATAATGACAAATACCAGATTCTCTCCTCCTTCTTGGTTGTATGACTGGTGGGTAGACTTTGGCCTCAATAAACAAGAAGCAGATCCCCTTGTTCTTTCCCGTTTCTGCCAACTCTACCAAGTAAGAGATTTGAATTTTCAAGGGCCAAATGACTATGAAATCTACATGCTGTATATCCAAAATCATTTTCAATGGGCCCTACAAATTCGTACCATGATCCTCAGGCAAAATAATGAACTCAAATATATTCGAAAGATTTATACAAAAGCCTGGGATACACTAACTTATCCTGAAAGATTTTCTACCTTTATCGAAAATGACTAAGAAAATCTTTTGAATACAAAGTCGAGTTAGCCGACATTGGATGGAGCTAGCCGGTTTTCGTGGTTTGTCCGTTACAAACTCCACAGTGTAATTATGTATTTAGTGTCTTAATAGCAATCATGAAGACTCGGAGCACTTCTCCGACTTTTGGTGAGGTTTGACCCACATCTTCATGTGCGCTCTACTATTGTTTACTTTAATCTTTGTCGTCCTTGATGGGATCTTGCACGATAACCCATGGGGACCTACATATCTTGCTTTCGGTGATTTACACGGGAATCCTACGTGACAACCCGTCCATCACTCCTATTGTATAAATAAAGCTTGTCGGAAGTGGTACGAGACACCCTCGTGAAGTCATGTGGTGGCCAACACATGGGGCCATGAGTCTCATCTTGTATCCGAAGTAATGATATCTTTACTCCTCCCATTTACTATATAAGGAGGATGAAGCATTCATTCTCGGCATTCGAATTTGAGTCCAAGTTTGAGTCGTCTAGCGCCCTCTCTCTGCGCTTGTGTCTTTCTGTCTTAGGATCTCGGGAAAAGCCTGCGCGATCTGGCTCAGCCAGCGTGAACCTAAAGTGGCTCTGAGATATAGTCGAGTCTGTCCAGTGTGTCTGTGTGAGAGCATCCTGCTCTGTGTCAAAGAGTGTAAGGGCCTCCAGCCCATATTTGTAATACCCGATGCACATTTGTGCATATTAATATAAAGGCTCTGTTATATAAGCTTCCGCATTACTCTGAAAAATCTTAAAGTTGTGTCTATTGCAGCCTCCGTTTAAATCCTGATTAATCTTGATATGCTGTCTATTCTTTTGGTTCTTGAGCAAAGGTGATGTAGTGTGAAGCCTGCGATAAGTACTTGGCCTTGGAGTCCGGTGTGAAAGTAGTCCAGAGGAGCACCCGTAAGCAGCAGTGAGGTTGGTAGCGTAAGTCCCGCTTAGGCAGGTGGCCGCAAGGGCAGCATTGTAGGCCGAAGGCGAGTCTGAAAGGTGCAGACGCTCAGTGTCATATAGCATCGCCAGGGGTGGGAAAGTTTGCCGCTCAAGAAACATCAGGAGGAAGAGACGACAGCAGCAAGTGTCAATATCTCGTGGATCTGATCCGAGATTAAGGGCTCGCAAGGAAGAGACGACACACTCAAGTGTCAAGGACCAGCGTGCACATCTGATGCCGGGGCGATAAGCCAGCAAGCTCCAAAACGATTCTGCAAAATCTACTCCGTCGGAGGGAGCCCCTGCTTTACAAAACTTGACCAGCGGATTTCTGGACTAGTGCTTCTGGTTTTTGGGTACTTATGGTACTCTGGTACTTTGGTTTTCTGGTTTTTTGGTACTTTGTGAAAACTAGGGTTTCACTTTTTGGGAGATCTAGCCACTAAAAAGTTTCGTTGAGGATGCCAAAGTGATCCTTGAGGAAGGGCACACTTTTCTAGATGGTTTTGTGGTTGAAATACTTCTTCAATAAAAATCCCTAATTTGCATGTACGACAATAGTGACGTTTTTCACTTTCTCTTGTGAAAGATGCTCTCTTCATCTTAGCTCTGATACCATGTTAAGGTTTAAGCTATTATTAGAGTTCTTTTCATTTCACTAGATAACAAAGCATAAGATAGGATCACTGAGAAATACACAATCACAAGAGACACATCATTTATCTTGGGAAACCCTCATGGGGGAGAAAACCCAGCAAAAACTTCTTTATTATAGATAGCCAATACAATACCAAGAGATAACTCAAACAAATATAGAAAGTCCTCTCCCAAGAATGCACCTCTCTCTCTCTCTCTCTCTCTTCTCCAACTACAGCTTTGAAACTTGCTTCTCAATGAACAAGTGAGTGTGTGTCTAAGGGAGGTGCTAGCCTCCTTATTTATATAACTCTGGAACGTGTGGAGGTGTCTTTTCACTGGCATGGTCGACTTATCAATCTGGGTGGTTATAACCACCTTTAATATATTCTGGGCCGACTTCTTATTTTGCCTATTACAATTATGTTTTGACCAATCCGCAAAAAGGGATTTGGTCTTTTACAATAGCCGACATGATCAAACCGCAATAGGGGATTGAGCTAATGAATAATACAACAATAATAATTAGAATACACTTTGCAGTTACATTATTTCAACACATGTAAGAAGGATATAGCTCAGATCTGCTACAATAAGCTCGAATCTGCTGCATGCAAGAAGGATATAACTTGGATTTGCTGCAATAAGCTCGGATCTGCTGCATGCAAAAAGGATATAGCTTGGATCTGCTACAAGAAGCTTCGATTTGCTGCATGCAAGAAGGATATAGCTTGAATCTATTGCAGTAAGCTAGGATATGCTGCATGCAAGAAGGATATAGTTCGGATCTGTTGCAATAAGCTCCAATCTGCTACATGCAAGAAGGATAAATCTCATATTTGCTGCATGCAAGAAGGATATAGCTCGGATCTGTTGCAATAAGCTTGGATCTGTTGCATGCAAGAAGGATACGATGCATGCACTCTAGAATATGTTGCCAAGATAAATCCACGCTATATCTTTGATCTGAATCTGCGTGAATCCTGAACCTGTAAATGAAGTGAATCCTTAAGGAAGGATCCAATCCTGTACTCTGAATCCTGATGAAAAATCTGGATAATTCTTTCAATAGACTAGGGTGTCTCTCTCAACACCGAAATCTATCAATGGTGGTGGTTTTCTCCATAAATCCACAAAACATGAAGAAAGTAGCTTGACTTCTCCTCTGAGGTCTAATTCTCAACTCAACTCATACATAATGGTGAATTAGATCGACTTTTCTCCTTTATACTCCCTTCCTCATCTAATTTCCTGTTCACTTTATTAATTAAGTGACTTTTCCCTAAGTTTTGACTTACCAATCACTTAAGTCACTTAAAACACCTTTTTGCTTCTAATTTTACATTCACTTTAATTTATTCAGTGACTTTTCCTAAGTTTTATCTTTAATAATCACCTAAGTCACTTAAAACACATTTTTTTCTTTATTTTCATCTAATTCCACGTTCACTTTAATTAATTAAGTGAATTTTCTTAAGTTTTATCTTTAATTATTATTTTAAGTCACTTAATCACCTTTTTCCACTTTATTACTTAATGTCACTTTCAACTTAGGACTTGTTTGGAGAATGATACTAAATATTTCTTTTATTCTCTTTTTCTCCTAACTATAGCCTACAAGAATCAGTATAGGCTATTGAGTCACTCCTCCTGGAGTCATCACTAGGAAAGGGACATTACAGTACAAGCATGAAATGCTCCTTCAAAAGTGGAAAAAGTTTTCAAGTTATTCCCCAAACCATTTCTAGATGTACGCTTCAAATCCAAGGTGGACAAGTCATGTCCCATATTTTCATAGGTTGGCCCTTCTAATTTTAATATAATGTTGCACAATATAGGCCAACCTTATGATGCATATGCACGCCCTAATCAACATCTAGATCTCTCCAAGGGTCGGCTCTATCAACAAAATGTTTTTTGATATATGGAAATAGGTCGACCCTCGCTATTCATTATACAAATGTGTAATCCAAACCGAGGTCGGCTTGACTCATTATTTCATCGTCCAATATATATACACGAACCCTTAAACACAAATTTCACCATGTTCTTTTAAAACACCAGTTTGTTGGGCACTTCTTTTATTGTGCTTGCTATTTAGGCCAAGGTTTTGATGTTATTTGGGATATTAAAGCAAGCTTGAAATAGTGTTGTAGTAGTCCCCCTTTTAAGACTGTAATCACCTCAGCCCTTACTAGGTTGAGGTATCCATCACATAGAATTGGGAGCATACCTCAATGCTGAGGTCTGATAGGGTGCCAAGGATATGTCTTGCAGTTGGAGGGAGGGCATAACCAGAGACAAATATGAAAGAAGAAAACGCCCTTCAACCACTCCCACCAATCAATTCCCCAACCTTAGGCACAAGTACATCCATGACATCAATAGTATTTCCATCATCATTGAGCCATATGTAAAATGCATATCTTTTGGATAGTTGTACACAATTATTGGCTTTTTAAATATCTCCTCTATTAATTATCATCCTCTAGATCTGCAAAGGTAATTTTAGTCTCAACCATCCAAAACTCAACAAGATGCTTTGATCTATGAGAATTTTCTAAACAGAATGGTGGTCCTGTGTACACACTACTAAGTGCACAAGCACATGTCTCAACTTGGAATTGACCAGACACTCGGGAATGTTTGGTGAGTGAAGAATTCTCGGGAAAAGTCAATCTTCCCATCTTTTTATGGGATACCAGGTTTCAATCTAGACCCTTGCATCTTTAAGAGCTGATTTTTAAACTTTCGTAGCTCAGATACTGCAACAATAATTTCTTCTTTATTAGCTTGGTTGGCCTTCAGATTTGACACCCTCTCACCTTTCTCTTTAGTAAGGAACTTTATAGCTTCTAAATTAGCTTCAAAAGGTGGGGGATTTCCTTTCAATTCATGCTCTAACTTATCTGCCTCACTAAATAGTGTTGTAACTTGAAAAATCTCCCCAACACCCTCGCAATCACTTGTAATAAATGGTGCATGGACATAACAAAATCCATGATTCTGGAAAAATGTATGTGTTTCATATGCAAGGGCATGACAAATTTGAGCAATTGCAGAAATCTTGTTTGATCTGGGTCAAAGATGCATAACACCCCTCAATCATATAGTCTTCAATTAGACCATGAGATTTTGATAAAATAAATGATATGCATACTATCCCAAAGATTCAAACTTCAATGCCTATAATTGAACTCTTTCACACTTTTCTTTCTCACATAGGAAATTAATGATTTGGTCTGGAATAATGGAAGATTTATTGGGCATGAAACCCAAAATCCATTTGTATCATTAACATTTCTTCATGAAAAGATGTGATAAGCAGTCTTGATCCACACTTTGTTGAATCATATATTGCTTACAAAGTTGTATTTAAACCGTCTGAACCTGCATTAAGTGTTGGAAAATTGAGCAACATAACAATTGCTACAGGGTTTGACCATCACTATATAAAAAAAATTGTACCCAACAAAATAGTGGGTAACGTTTGGCTCCAACTTGGGAATAAGTGCTCTTCTCAAGAGCACTTGAGAATCCCAGAATCTCATCCTTACTGCAATATATGTAAATTGAAATTGACGATCTAGTGTAGCCACTTCAAAATTTCATCTGTAGAGTGTCCCTTTCCTTTGTGCTTAGTCCATATCCAGGACAAGGAGACATCCAAATGAAAATACTGGTAGGCTGGAATCGAATCTCCATGAAAAATGTTTGGAGCACTTTAATTCCAAAACCTCTTTCCTCTGCAAAAATTGCCTAATGCTCACCACCAACACCCTCAGCATTATTGTCCAATGAAATTCCCTTCAAAAAGGACATGAAAACTTCAACCCCGGATTCTGATGAAGCCTCATTTTCTCGAGCACTTCCTTTAGAAGAGAATGTCATGCATCTTCCTTTGTGATACAATGTGGATATCTGAGAACTGAACGACAAAATCCTGATATCTTCATTCATCTTTACATGTTTCAAAGTCGGCATTCAAATTTCATCAAACTGTCAAGCTTGTCAAGACCTTTCTCTGAAAATTGTAAAGTAGCATTCTATTTTAGGAATAGCCAATGACTCTTTTGCCGGAACAATGCTGTATTCATGTGCATTTCCACCTACTTCTGAAGATGTCTTCCTTCATAACCTTGACCTTTGTAATCCCAAAAAAGAGTGTTGGCTGAACTATTCTCTTCATGAGGATAACTAGCATCATTGATACCGATACAAGGAATATTTGTTATAAAAACAAAGTTATCCTTCATCTGAACACAAGCATGATTCAAACCGGAAATGCCATCTTCACATATCCCTGTTTTCCCTTTTGCTCCTTGGCAAGGTTCATGAAAAGGAGACAGTGCCCAAATAATCGTTTGTTCACCTTTATTTCTGCCATCATCATCAATTATGGGAGTACCTTTCATAATGGGTTGGTTACAATTGTAATCTAGCCAACAATCTAGGTCCTTATAGGCTTCATTTAATTCCTTATGCTGTCTAAATTTTAATATTTAAGAACATTTAGCTACGTGTTCCTTCTCCATGACCTGTAATTCTTCCTCAGGGCCTAAGACTATATCTTCCCGTAGGCCATCTCTTTTTATGACCAGTGTAGACCAACTTTCTGCAATATAAAAAATGTGCCTAGTATCCATAATATCCATAATAGAAGGGATCTTATTATGAAAGGTTGTACAAGGATTTATCTCTTCATAATCCTCTTCATACTCGCCGTATTGGGGTCATCATCAAAATCTAAAAAGAAAGGGCCTCTCTTTGAATTTGATAGAATGAATTTATCTATATTGGTGATTGCTTTCCTTTTATGTTCACATTCGTTGCTCAAATCTGGGTTCACATCATTACAAACAACCATGTCTTGCTCTATTATGGGGTTACATAATACATTGATTGCGTTGATATTGAGATTTGTGGCCAACAACCAACTCAAAACTAAATTTGGGCAGTTTTCTTTGATGACATCACCATTATCATGCAACTATTCATTTGTGCTGAGAACTCCCATAACTTCTTGGCTATCAGGCTGGTCTACTGGGACAATGGACTCGTTGTCACACAACGATTGTTGCAGCTATGTTCTATCATTTTCCAGGCTTAAAGTTATTTGATTTTCATCCCCGGGACCTAAAATTTCATGCCCATCCTCAATATTTAAATCTTGCTTGAAATCTAAGGCACATACTTGGTTCTTAGCAGAAACATGGTTAGAGATAAAGCTAAGGTTGTCTCTAAGGTTGGTCTACTGGGACAATTGTCTTGTTGTCACACAATGATTGTTGCAGATATGTTCTATCATTTTCCAGGCTTAAAGTTATCTGATTTTCATCCTTGGGACCTAAAACTTCATGCCCACCCTCTATATTTAAATCTTGCTTGAAATCCAAGGCACATACTTGTTTCTTAGCAGAAACATGGTTAGAGATAAATCTAAGGTTGTCTCTATCCTTACCACAATTTGAACCCAATGTTAGATCTTCCTCTAGAAACTGAAAACTTCTTCATGATTCACATATGTGTTCAGGACTTGATCATGTGACTGTTCTATAATTTCCGGACTGTGCAACCACATCCTCATAATGTTAGTCTCTTCAAATTTCGGGCTACTTTCTTCATGATGGCCTTTGGAGCAACATATTCATCACAATTTGAAACATCAACATAAAAATCCTCGAAGTCTTCTTCTTGAATATATTGTCTCAAAAACACTTCATCTTCATCACAACAAAGCTCTTGAAGAGGATCAAGAGGTTGCTCTTGCTGTCGGCCTGTAATATTCTCTTCAACATATGAACATGTATCATCAAATACCTCATTTTTGGCAGCAATTAGGTTCTCCCTATTTTGCTAGAAATCATCATTAAGACACATAAAAGACAGGCCCTTCTAGTCATTTGATGGGGTGAGTTCATCGACAAGATATCTTTGATTTGTTATGCAAAGGGGTGTCTTACCTTTTTCTTAATCAAATAGCTCATCACCAACACTGAGTTATGTGACACCTTCATCCTCTTTGTAGTCACAAAGGTCTTTAGATCCACAATCCATATGAAAATATGGATTTTCTTCAATGATAACTTCATCATCTACTTGGCCATCTAGAAGAGTAACATCATTGTCATCTCCCATAAGGTCAAGAATACCTTCTTGGAGAGCTATCAACAGGTCATGATAGGTGTCCTCAAAGTTCTGAAATTTTGGGCCCCTTTGTCTTTGTCCCAAGAGAGTAAAAGTGACTTTATCAAGAGATCTTCATGTCTTTCTTTGAATGTGGATACATACCTCACACGTGACAAGACATGTGGGACATCATAACATGGATCTATTGATCACCTATTTCAACTAGGTATCAACGTCATGTACCATGAAGATATGTACCTTGCGGTACAACAATTTTGAAGACTTATGGCTTAACAGGGCAATTTTGCCCCCAACACTTCTTTCTATGTACACAGAATATCCGCTCCCCTGCCTGGGATAATTTTGTAATATGTTAGCATGGGTCAATTTTATTTAGTTTCCTAGGACTTTATCATTAGAGAAGTCCTTTCATCGAGTGTTTTTTTTTCCTCAAGTAATTAATCTTGCTTTTCGACGATTTTAATTACCCTTGAGTTTTTCACTCAATAATCCTCCAAAGTGATGAAAGGTGTTCTAATGATCGAGCCCATTGGGTGACTAAGGTTTAAAAGTGTTGTAAATGACCATTCTAGACATCTGCTAGAGTCTTGTGGAATTTCGTTAGGTTTTGATAGGATTTTTTAATAATTAAAATTTTTCGTAAATTGGAAATTTTAATTATTTTTGATGAAAAATGTAAAAATTTGGTCCTTGTGGATTTTGTATAGGCATGCGAGTACTGAAAAAAAATGGCTTATGACTCCCTACACCCTTGGACCAAGTTTCAGCTCAATTGGACAAGTTTTGCTAGGTCATTGTCCATGAGGAGTCCAGAGGAACCAGAGAGAAAAAGTATTGTAGAATGGGATGAACAGGGGAGAGGAGACAGGGGTGAAAACGTTAATAACCACAATAGCAAGTTTCCCAGTAAGAATGTAGATGAAAAAGGAAGTAAGACATAGTTGAGCTATAATGGCCATGGTGATATTCGAGGCCATTAAATCCTTCATTCTGTGTCCATAAATGTTAATGTTTATGCTATTATTATAGTTCTTTGCATTTCATTAGATAAGAGCATAATAAGAACAAGATCACTGAGAAATACACATTCACAAGAGACACAACATTTATCCTGGAAAACCCTCTAGGGGAAGAAAACCCAGCAAAAACTTCCTTATCATAAATAGCTTATACAATGTTCAGAGATAACTCAAATCAATCTGGAAAGATCCTCCCCAATCGCCCTTCCACAGCCTATCCTCTCTTTGGTAATTGTTGCCTCATAAGAGAATGAGCAAATTGAGTTTATTATGTTTGAAGTGAGGTGCTAACCTCTTATTTATACAAGGCCTTTATCACGAAATGTCCATGAGGTGACCTCTCACTCACAGGTGGAGTAAACCCCACCTTTAATTGGTCTGGGTCTTCCATAATGTTGTTGGGGTGGAGCTTCTTATTCTACCCTTTGTAATTGTCAGATGACCAATCCTTAAAGGGATTTGGTCCTTATACAATTCACAGGCATGATTAATCCATAATGGGGATTTAATCCAATAATAATAAGAATGCTCTTCAGTTACATTATTTCAACCTCTCCTTAACGAAGGGTATTCTTCATCGACTATCGGTAGAGAGGGTTTGCATCATCAAATTGTGTCGCGGAGACCCGATGCTCGTCAATATCATCTTGAAACATTATCTAGCACATTTATGAGTCGCCGGAATTTTTCCTTCATCGGCAACATCATCATTCTCAAAGAATGCTATCATCATCGCATCAAATATGTCGATTAAAAATGATACCTCATCACCAACCAAAGTTGGCACATCATGGTACTACACTAGCTCAATGTCCACGGTGTTAAGGCCCGGTAGCTTAGTGTCGGTCACATCTTGCTTTATGTCTAACAACTGGATCAAGCAAGTATATCATCCATCTTCGCTTTGCGTCCTGGCACAACTAGGAATTCGAGGAAGCGAGGAATCGCGGCGTCATGCTTTGCGATCCCAACAACTAGGTGAGCGAGGAATCACAACGTCATGCTTCGTCCCACACAACAGTAGGTTAGAAACTGACTCATCTTGCTTCGATCTAACGAGGTCGAGGAAACGGAATGCATCAACATCACAAACTTCGATCTATGCGCCGAGGTCGAGGCGAGGGAATCATCTTAACTTTAGATCTAACAACTGGAGTGAAGCAAAGGGAATCCAACTGACATTATATGCTTTATGTCTAACAACTAGGTGGGAAGCAAGTAATATCATCTTGTTTTTAGATCTAACAAGCAGTCAGAAGCCAGGATCATCACGGTGTCATGCTTCACGTCTAGCTGCTTGAGGTTAGAGCGCGGCTCATCTTGCGCATCTAACGGCGAGTTGAGCATGACTCATCTTTAGCTACGTCTAGCAGTGAGGTTGAAGCAAGTATCTGCGGCGTCATGCTTTACGTCTAACGGCGAATTAGGAAGAATGAAGCTCATCTTGCTTCGTCCACTAACAACTAGGTCGGAAGCAAAGAATACGCATCTACTCCCCTTTTCGGGGAGGGTCCTTTCCGGTTCAATACCGAGCTTATCTCGAGAAAGTGTTCAAACTTTGCACAAGATAGAGGCTTAGTCAGCACATCACCGGCTTTATTCATCCGTGCTAATGTATTGGTTCAAGGCTCCTCTTTGTACCATGTCGCCCGGATGAAATGATGGCGGATCTCTATGTGCTTCGACTTGTCATACAGCACATGATTCTCTATCATTTTAATGCTTTGATTGTCACATAGAATAACAGTTGCTCTCATCTCCAAATAAAATAGATGCGTTAGCAACTTTTGAAGCCATGACTGGCGACTAGCGAACATCGACAGCGTGCTACGCTTATAACATATTTGAGAGCAATATTGGATTGCTTCCTACTGCCACGAGATCATATCTGATCTGGCTTAAAGTGCTGTCACAGGTGCTTTTCTATTAACTTGGCAGCTTCACGCCTGATCTGCATCGATTCATCCCACATAAAGTATTGAGAGTCATGATCTCCATCATGGCGGTGTAATCCATTGGCGCATGGGTACCTCATCCATAACATTACTAGATGAACGTATGCGTATCTACCGGCCCGACTCAAAGGTGTTCACTAAAGCAGATGTCTAGTCACGGTGTTAAATGGGAATTTGTTGTTCGCGATCCAATAAAATAAATGTCTGCGGTGGCATCTATCAAATCGACTGAGTATCGACCAACGGCTTAGCTTTGCTTCCATGGAGTGTATTCATGGACTTGCATTCTAGCATGTGAGATCTGCTTTGAGTTCGGTAGTGGCCCCTTCCACAGGTAGAGGAAGATTTAGCACTGGGCTCTGCCGTACCTCAAGACCTAATAAAAAGTGCATTAGGCCAAGGTCTTTTCGTTTCAAATTCTGCGGCAAGTCTGCTTACATTCGGTGGGCTTTTTTCTTCTCCGGTTAGAATACAAGCATCCCACATATAGTAATAGTATTAGCGGTTTATTATCCATGATCTTAAAGTAGAGATTTGAATCGCAGCACTCTTAGTAAAGCCGAGATCATCAAGTATCTATCGACCATACCAAGCTCACGGGGCTTATCTGAAATCATAAGGAGAAAACTTCAATCAGCCGGACATGAGACTTTCCATCTTCAACCTCAAATCCTTGAGGTTGCTCTGCTACATCCACTTCCTCTTGATGACACCATTCGGAAAAGGCATCTTCCACATCCATTCTGGTGCAACTTCATTTCATCTTATTGAGAGCTATAATGGTTTTGATCGAGTGTATCTAGCCACATGAAGATGTCTCTTCGTTCAATCCCGATTCCTTCCTTTTGGGAAAAGCCATTGGCGACAAATCTTGCTTTATATTTCTCCAATACTTCCATGTTGACATGTTTTATCTTGAAGAGCCATTTTGATGATACCACATCCCACTTTTGAATTACGGGGAACAATTTCATACATGTTCTTCATTATGAATTGGGTATTCCTCTGTCATGGCATCGCCCATTCCTTCTTTTGGATGGTCTCTTCAAAACATGTGGGTTCCTCATCAAGTAGATTACATGGTACGTATGGCGGAGAATGGCTTGGTCTCTTCACATCTTGTGGTTCCTTCGGAACACCATGCCTATCTCCATATTGAAAAAGCTCTCTTAAGCGGAGCTTTCTTTTATGGGAGAAAGGTCATCTGAGGAGGTTCTGGAGCTTCTATTATATCATGATCTTTGAGAGTCTTCGAGGGAAGCTATGACTTTATACGAGGTTCTGCTCTGGGAACTTCCCTCCGCGGATTACGTCATCCGTTCGGGATACCTCTTCATATACCTCTTCAAGTGACATATTTTAGATTTCTTGAAGTCGCGGCTTCTTCATCAAAGTTCATGTCCCTGCTGATCTCAATATTTTGGTGACCAGGTATGTAGATTGAAGGCCTTGGATACCTCCACAACATCCCACAAATATTCCCTTCTTTCAGAAGGATTCCAGCTTGTTTCTTTTCCCTATGGATAAACACTGGACAACAAAATATTATCAAGTGGCTGACTTATGGTTTCTTTCCAATGAACACCTCTTCAACTGTCTTGTTACCCAATATCTTGTGAGGACTTCAATTTTGCACGTACACGACTGTACTAGATGCTTCTTCCCATAAGTGCATTAGAAGATCTTTATCATGAATCATGGTCTTTACAACTTCCATAATGAACATGTTCTTCCTTTCGGCTACACCATTTTGTTGAAGGACGCGGGAGTAGTTAGTTCCCTCTTTATCACAACATCTCTGTGAAGCTTACCCAGAACTCCCTTGAGGGTATATTCTCCTCCATTATCGACTGCGACGTATCTTTAATCTTTCTTTTGAAAGGTTCTCATCAAAGCTTTGAATTCCTTGAATTTCTTGCGACATACCATCTTTAGATTTTAAGAAATATCTAGGTCTTACGAATAATCATCAATAAATGATACATAGTATACATGCAGCTAATGGAGGATGATGGCGTTAGATTTTACCGCGTTTGAATGGATGGTTCAATGCTCACTCCTGCTTTGTTGTCCCTCTTTGGAAGGGTCACGATGTTCTTCCCTTAGCACATCCATTGCATATGCCTTCTGATCAACCTTGAGTTATGGTAAAACCTGTGACAACTTTGCATATGTATGGCGGTGGCCTTTTAGTTGATGTGGGCCAATATTCTGTGCCAAAGTTCGCATGATTTTTAGATGGCATGGGTCATAGTAGTTTTTTGGGTGACCCTTCAGTTTGTATATTCTATTTTCTTCATTTCCGATGACGGTTACTTCATTTAAGGTTTCTCCCTTAGCCCAGAACTTCTCCATCTATGAAGACAACTCCTATAGCCTTTCTTGTCTAAAAGGTGATATGGAAGTAAGTTCTTCTTTGGGCGATTTTTACATAGAGTACGTCCTTTATTGTTATTGAATTTTCTGAATCAAGCTTGTAGTTTGATTCTCCTATTCCCTTGATGGGATAGTAGTATAATCCTCCAAGAGTTATTTTCACGAGAAGAAAACTTATTTTCTAAATTACAGAGTATTTTCTTACAGATCATATGCTTTGATGCAATATCAATGAGCCATGTATGTCCTCTCCAGTGATACAGATCCTGAGAGATTTGAGATCAAGACATGGTCCTTAATATTTTTCATAGGTGGTTCTTCATCATTACCAATGTGAGCATGTTGCCTTTTTGTGCTTCCTCTTGTATTCTAATCTTTTGATTGGACAATTATTCGTCTTGTGTCCCATCTTATCACAATGATAGCATTGTATAGATAGAGATCTAGATCACTAGCGTTGTCCTTTCTTTTGAAAATTTCTTGAATGAGATTCTTGGTTGTTGAGCTTGTTTGATGGTTAGGTTCTCCATGAGATTCCCTTTTAGTAGGGTTTCTTCCTTCCCTCATTTGTAATGAGTAACAGGGCTTGATCATGGAGTCTTGCTAGTAGTGCTTCTGGTTGGCTACCCTTGTCTCTTCTTGCACGCATTCTTTGTGAGCTTTCAAACTATAGTTTCTCCTTTCTGACACATGTTGACTGGATGAAGGCATCCCAAAGGTCTTAAAGAGACCATTTAGAGTGGTTATTACAAATTTTTTCTTCGTCGATGGTGTCTCCAATGGCTTTCAAAACATTCTTTTATTTCTGTGATTCGAGAGAAATATTCTTGAATCATTTCTCCTTTTGCATCTTAGTATTCTTCAAGCGGAGTTAGAGATTCATCTTTGATTGATTTCTTCCTTCCATATAGTTTGCCCGACGTAAACATCTCCTTTGGGGGTTTCTTTGATGATACATACGGGATTAAATTGGTTGTTAGTTGAATGCAATGATTCTACGAGGCCTGATTGAGTCCTTTTGATGCTTCACTTTCTCTGGCAGCATCTTTGAGTTCCTCCACTTCTTCTTTGGTAAACCTTTATAGGTCATTCTCTGCAAGGATCAGGCATTCCTATACTTCCGGAGCATAGAAGTTGTCTAAACCTTCTAGTTTCTCAAGCTTTGTGCTTGCGGACATCGTGTACTTGACAACAGAAATAACCAAAAGTAAATGCTGAAATCAAATTTTGACCTTACGGGGAGGTGCGCTTGGCTGAGGCGGTAACTGGTGTCCTCAGATCGAGAAAATCCAAATTTTACCTTGTCAAATCTGATGTGCGTATTTCTCGGCTGGTGCTTTCGGTACTTCTGAATACTCACGGTACTTTGAAATGCGGATTTTAAGGTACTTCTTGTACTTATTGAAACTAGGGTTTCACTTTCCGGGAGATCGACCCTTTGAAAAGATGCGCTCTAGGTGCCAAATTGATCACAGGGGAGGGCGCGACTTTCTAGGAGGTTAGAGTGAAGAGATACTTCAAAACCCTAATTTCACGAGGTCTTTTTGCCATGGTGACGTTTTCCTCTTGCCGAATAATGCTTTTCTTAGGTTAGCTCACGAAACCATGTGTTTCACCCCTTATTATAGTTCTTTTGCATTTCATTAGATAACAAAAGCATAATGAAACTGAGATCTGAGAAATACACATTCCTGAGACACAATATTTATTCTGGGAAACCCTCTGGGGAAGAAAACCCAACAAAATTCCCTTAATATAAATAGCTTATATAATGTTCGAGATAACTCAAGCCAATCTGAGAGAGTCACTCCCCAGAGAGAGATCGCCCTCTTTAACTACTCCTCTCTCCTAGTAATTGCTGACATATCATAAGAGAATGAGCTTAAAGTGAGTTGTGTGTTTGAGGTGGGGCGCTAGCCTCTTATTGCTCTAAGGTACAGCGCGTGAAGGTCACAAACTGGTAGGAGCCGACCTCTCACTCTGGGTGGGTAAAACCCACCTTTAATTAGTCCCAGGTCTTCCATAATAGCTGCCGGGGCCGACTTTTTTATTCTGCCCTTTGTAATTGTTAGATGACCAATCCGCCAAAGGGGATTTGATTACTATACAATTATCGACATGATTAAATCTGATAGGATTGAAATCCAATAACAATAATAATAATGGCGCTAGCCTCTTATTTATACAAGACTGGCACGTGTGAAAGGTCACAACTGGTAGGGCCGACCTCTCACTCTGGGTGGGTAAACCCACCTTTAATTAATTCTGGGTCTTCCATAATAACTGCTGGGGCCGACTTCTTATTCTACCCTTTGTAATTGTTCGATGACCAATCCGCAAAAGGGGATTTGGTCCTTATACAATTATCGACATGATTAATCCACAATGGGGATTAATCCAATAACAATAATAATAATAATAACATGATTAATCCACAGTGGGGATTTAATCCAATAATAATAAGAATTCTCTTCGCAGTTACATTATTTCATCAATAAATGCCCTTCGCCATTGTTGTACCAGTCCCAAGCTTTCCCACCTGTGACAAGACCAACGTATTAATGTTTCGCATGAGAGTTAGAGCGTGGGAGGGACACTTGCATTAATGAAGCACCTAGAGTTATGAGGCTAGGCCTGTGGAGAGAACGTTGGTGTTTGAATATCACCCTGGCATTTATGGCTAGGTGTCACCCCATCCGGGGTTCAATAGTCGAGTTGAGCCAACTAAAAGAAATCCTAAAGTTGTTGGGGTATGGGGTGATGTGTGTAAAAAAAATACCATGTTCCCCATTTGTGACTCCAATGTTGGCTAGTTTGTCTGCAACATTGTTGGCCTCGCACCTGAAATGGGAGGGGATAAGAGCCATGTTATCCCCGATATTAGGGATAACTAGGAGATCATGTCTCGAGGCCCACATGGTCCTAGACATGGAGTACCGAGAGCAGGAGCGACCTGAGCATGGTCCTGGAGGACCCACCTTTTTCTTCTCGGCCAGATTTGTCCTGCC
>SNQJ01S0009751.1:217459-243024 GCA_010110895.2 Picea sitchensis | reverse complement strand
GGGACGTCTCCCTTGGACTTGCCCTCCTAAATAGAAAGAGCTCCCCATCGAGGTGACAGTGGGTGGGGAAGCTCCTGTTACGCCGGTTTCTACCTTTGACTCAAGCTATTTAACCTTTCCTACAAACCGTGCGATAACAAGCCATAAAAGGAGACACCAAAGATTTAATGGTTTCCAAGGTGCCGAGGAGACACCAACTGGGATAAATCTTTGTTGGGGTTGATCCATGTAGAATCTTGGAAAAGAGAGATATGATGACTTGGGAGTCCCCTTCCACGATGACCTAATTCAAATTGACCCGAATTGTATATTGGAGTCCTTGCAAGAGTCCCCAAAGTTTTTCTAAATTATTGGTGTCTTGGTCGAGACTTCCTACTAGTATATGGATTATGGTTCCATTGGCATCTCAGAAGACCACCCCAAAACCAGCAGGTGTCTAGGGTTTTCTTTGGAGGCACCATAAAAGTTCATTTTAAGGAATCCCCCTTGCGGCTTCTGCCACATGGTTGGGTTGTGAACAATGATGGTGCGTGTGGTTGAGGTGGTTTGGGAATGGGTGAGATTGAGTTTCGATTGATCAAGCATGGCTCTTTCTGGGGGGTCAGAGGACATGTCTTCTTCGTTCCATTTTTGAGCTCTGATAGTCTCTCAAATATGCTCACATATTTGGCTCCACACTTGGGTTTCTGAAGATTGTTTGGAATGGAAGATTCTCTAATTTCGTTCCTTCCAGATTTTCCAAACTATAAACCCCGAGAGTAATTTCCAGATTATGTTTAGAATTGGATTTTTTATGTTGCCTCCCTCCAACTTTCAATGGTATGAATTATGCTATCATGCTTCATTCTGTCGTCCTCATAGCTTGAGTTTAAAAGTCCCAAATGATGTTGTTGAACTGGCACTGATTGAGACGATGTTCCATGGTCTTTGCCTGTGTGGAATAGAGGGGGAAAGCTAAGGGGCCTACAAATCCATGCTTTTGAAGATTGTCTCAAGCTAATATGTGATTCTGGACAAGCAACCACAAAAGGTGCACAATTTGGGCCAGAGGTGCACTTTCCATATGCTCTACCAAATCTAATCATTGGGCTGAAGATGACACTGAGCCATGATTCTTTAGGCTTATTTAGAAGTGAAAGTACCCAAAGTAGAGTGGCCCCAACGAAGGATATCCGGTTCATGGCAGATTCAAATATTTATCAAGGCGACCTCATTTTGCCAAGCTGTTAAGTTACAATTTGTGGGAAGGTTGAGATCCACAATGTCCCATTTCCATTTTCTCTAAAGAGGAGAGGCGTCATCATCTTTCCAGAGTTCAACAACCTTTGTGTGGATCACATTCGACATTTGCAAATATATTTGCTACATGTGATCCTGAGAGAGAAATGGGGGCATTTGCTTCCATGAGTCTTGTTGGATTTTCCTTATTTACAAAGCATTAGTGTTACTAGTGTTCTTTTACTTCATTACCATTAACATATATATATCATGTACTGAGTAGTAGCAACATAAACAAGAGACAGAAAAGAACACAAGAGATTTATCCTAGGAAAACCCAAAATGGGGGAAAACCCAACAACCTTTCTTAGATAGATTTCGTTTCACAAAGAAAGTCCAATCAGATAAACCCTAGCATAAGTGCTAGCTTAACCAGAAATACCACCCCAGTTGCAGCAAAAACACCATAGAAAGGTAGCACACCTCCTCAAGGAGTAGTGCACAAGAGAGAGATACCAAAAGACTGAGCAATAATAAACTGTGCAGCGGTAGCTACTGCGTCACCTCCTCCAAACTTGCGCCTTGCTTCTGTGTAGCTGGGAGAGTGTGAGTGAGTGAACAAATGAGCCAAGACGTCCTTTATTTATAGTCTTCCTGGCCACTAGATTGGGTCGACTTCTTCCTTGGACATGTGTCTTTTCATTATTACTTTATTCTTATGGGCCGACTTCTCTTCTAGGGTATTTCATTATCTGTTCAATGGATCTCTTTCTTTCAGAATCTTCTCCGCATCTAAGAAAGGTCATCTAGGAGGGAAAGATCCTCTCCCAGCTACCAAAACATCAACAAGTCTGAGCAAAATAAGGCATTTTCCCCATCATGAATCTCCCAGAAAGCATGATCTTGAATGGAATTGTTGTGTTGTCGTGCTGTATTCCATATTAGGGAGCTCGACCGCTGCTCATTCCACCTTATGAGTTTGGGTTCCTAAATCTAAGGGGCATATTTTTTCCTCCATAAGCTAGCCTAGAGATTCGTTGGGCATTTCAGCCATTTCCACCAGATTTTTGCACTTAGAACTTTGCTCAAGAGATGAGGGTCCTGTAGCCAAGTCCACCCGAGAGTTTAGGCTTGTAGAGTTGGTCCCAGCTAAATAGGGCCCACTTGCTGCTCTCTTTAGTACCCTGCCAGAGGAATTTCCTTTGTATGCCCCAAATAATGTTTAGAACATATTTGGGACTTGCCAATGCGAGAAAGAGGTAAATAGGGAAATCTTGTAGGACTGAGTTTAGGAGGACTAGACGATCAACTGGGTTAAAGGATCTGAAGGTCCAAGAGGTTAGGCATTTGGTGAGGGACTGAATGAGTGATTCCCAGGAGCTGTTGCGCTATGAATTGTCAATGAAATGGATACCCAAGTATTTGGACGAAAGGGAACTTGCTCCAAAGCCGAAGTATGTGTTGACAAGCAGGTCTGGGCATGGAAAATCCAATGTCTAGTGTCAGAATGTATGTAAGCTCATACTAGAACAAGTGTCCGAGTCATTTGGAAATTGCGGCTAAGTCTGATAGGGTTTTTTAGGTTTTTAGTGAATTAATTAAATTCCTAAAAATATGGAATTTTTTAATTCGAAGTCAATAAATGTAAAAATATGGCATCAAACTTTGTCAGATGCCATGTTTGCAGTCGTTTTCCAGTCCGAAGTATGATGTAAACCCATATTTCCTATCTTTCGAGACTAAAAAGTGATAATTATCACTAAAATAGTCAATTTTACTTGAAAAATATGGAAACGGGGTATTTAATTTGGTTTCCTAAATTTTAGGAAAGCTGGAAAACGTGTTTTAGACATAAATTTTTGTGTTTTTAGTCAACTCAAAGCTAAAGATGAGTTAACTATTGATGAGGTCGACCTACTTAGATGATTTGGAGTTAGGGAGGAGTTTCCAACTAAGAAACTCGACTCCCACCCTAAGTGGCGCAAACCCTAACCCTAGCGCATCTATTTAGGTACCCACACCTCACTTAACTCACACCTCACGCCTACTCTCTCTTAGTTCACTCACTCACCACTCCCACTCACTCCTAGTTCACTCCCCTTCATCTACCTACGCTCCCACTTAACTACACACTACCTACCCTTCACTCCCACGTATCTCCTCCTCATCTAGTGTGCCACTCCCTCATACCCATGCATTACCTACACTAAAACCCTAACCCTAGCGTATGCATTTGCCTAGGAAGTCTCACCTCCATTTCTACATTAGAGAGGTCGACCTCTCTCATTTGTTAGCGAAGTCTTGGGTGAAGAGCTGTTGTAATACCTTTTTAAGCATTGGAATAAAAGACTTTAGAGCATCATTGTGTTGTCTTGAGCAAATGTGTGGAGGATCTACTCCTATTATGGTTCTTAAAGTATGGTAAAGATCTCTTGCTAGCATTGTTATTTATCTTTTGGAATGAGGTATTAGTAAAACTAGGTTGTATTGTTAATCCTTGTTTTGTTACAAATTAATCTTTGAGTGCATGTCATTATTGTTTTAATTACATGTTTTCTTAGGTTATATGTTGGATATTTTAACATTTCGCTTGCAAGGGTTTTGCCAAGTTTATAGGTTCTCTATCTTGGAGGAATAGAGGGTTCTTGCTTGAACCCCTAACGTCTTCCAGTGCAAAGAAAGGAAGAATTCCCCTCTTCAAGCAACATTCTGACTCCATTGCCCAAATTCCGGGTTTAGAATTTCTCTTTCCCTTTCCTCTCTCAAAACTTCAAAAGAAAAGCTTCTTGTCCTTTGGTTTTCTATTGCATGCAAGGTTTTGATTTTTCTTGAAAGTTGAAATCTGTTTTAGATCAATTGCATGCAGCCCTTAAAGTTAGATCTGAGTTGTATAAAGTAATTCATTTATGTGCCAAAGATCTAGCTTAATTTTTGCTTCTAGCTAGCCTTCAAATTTCTAGCAAATTTTTTAGGCTTGTGATAGGCAAAAGTTTACTTTGCTTTCTAAAGTACAAATTTGCAAGATAGGTTGTTGTTCTCTGCTGATTTTATATCAGACAATAAGATCCTAAGGAGGTTAGCTATTTAGCTATCACTCCTTAGTTAATTTTTGTCCTTAGTGTAGTTTAACTTAGAATTTTTTCACATATTTTTAGGGGTTGATCAAAGACACTCTTAAAGTGTTTTTTGTTCACCTTTTGCATTTAATACCTTGCTATTTTAGTGCAGATCTGATAGGTACAAGAGGAAATGCTGCTGAACTTTTGAAGTTTAGCCCCTTCCAGGACCCTCCCGGTGCTTCCGGGAGCCTTGCATTTGATCTTTTTATCATAAAAGCTTTGTAAAACACTTGATCTCTCCATATAAAGGTCAAGTGTTCCAAGAAAAAAAAATTGATCTCATCTTTTCATAAAGTTAGTGAGCCACAAAGCTCACCTTTAGTTATTTCCCCTGCCCCCTGGGGGGAAACTGTTTTTTTTTTTGTGTTTTCTTGCTTTTTCGGGGTTGTTTCCCGTTTTGTTGATTTCTTTTAGTTTCTCATGCATAAACAAGATTAAAACTAACTCACATTACTTAAATCAAAGTCTTAAAAATATTTTGCAAGTTCTAGGTTTGCTTACCTTTAGTTTCAATTTTGCAAATATATTAGAATAAACCTCAGCTATTCAAATCTGAGTATGCAAGCCCGTTGTCACGCTTTAAGTGCTTCGGTGACCCAGAAAAGATTCGAATAGTGCATGCTAGTTTAATTAGAACAATCTCTAAGTTGTGTTATTCATCTAAGACCTCTACCCTGGGTGGAGTGTGTTAAGTCAAGGGGAAACTTTGAGATCTAGGTTCTCTCCTTGTTGGACCTACGGCACACCCGGTCAGTAAGTCTATAAGATTGGCGAATAATGAACGAAGAGGCCACATTCACTTTTGCACACAAAGAGTGGGGACCCCGACTTTAATCCCCACTTTACAGTTTCAAAACTCTTTTACTAACACCAAATCTCTTAACTAAAACACTCAAGATAAAATTAACGTGGCATTTTCATCACATCACACTTTACTGCTTTATGTTTGGCACTGGTCTTTAAGGTTTATCTCTATATTGTTCAGTAAGTGCAAATGCTTGTCTTTATTTGATAATTCGTAAAGCTCATGGTTGATTATGCAGGCAATATCCTTTTTGGTTAAATATCATGTGGTGCTAAATTTATCTTGTGATTAAAAGTTTTATTTCAAGCAATAAACTCCTACAATAAAGTTTTATTTATTTCTTAGTTTAGAAAGCCTTAGTTTTATTTTTATAGGGACTACCCCCCTTGGCTTCGCTAGGAGTTGGCCTAGACAGAGGAGTCGAGGATCAGGTGACAACACCTTGACTTGAGACTTGCCCCCAAGGAAAAACCAAGTGGATTGAAGGTTTCTTCCACGATAACCCAGGTGTGTATTAGGATGGCAAGAACACCCAAAAATCACTTTTTGTCTCTGTTGTCGTCCTTATACACACTTGCAAACGTAAGCTAAGTCTGGCTCACTTAGTGTGTCCTTGGAGGCACAATGCCTAGGTTCACAGCCCATGCTGTCACTTTGAACGAAACCTCTTTCATCCAGGCTTACTTCTAGGGAAGCCAAAGGGGGTAGACCTTAGTTACTAGATGTGTTAAAGTTAAGTTCTAGGAGTTAGTTTTAATTGTTTACAAAGTTTGGGGGATTCTAATCCTAAGATGCTAAGGCAACAATGCAAGGTGCAAGGGTTAGCATGAAAAACAAGCTTTTTCCCTAGGTCAACTAAGACTAGTGCCTAAAGATTGGGCAAGGGTCAACTATGTTAAGGGGTGTTTTGTTACAAGTAGATTACAAGTTACTTACAAGATTACAAAATAATCAATTAAACCAATGAATATTAGATACAAGTACTTACAAAAGAATTACAAAATATCTATTCACAAATGAGATATCCACAAAGTACTTGACGCAAGATTTACATATAAAGAATATCTAAGATACAACAAGCAAGCTAACCACATTTTACTTATATGTGTGCAGGATATCAAAAGATTAAAGCATCACATCACCATATTTATGAGATCATCATCAACACATTATATCATCAACACATTCCAAAGATTCAGAAGATTTAAGCACAACTGTTATAGAGATTATTGAAGATGATCCACACTCTTAGTTGTTAAACCCACAAGTAGTTTATTAGATTTGGTTCAGGGTTTAATTATTAGGCTTTCTTAAGATTTATCAAATTTTATTAAAGCTTTCACCAAAGCCTCCTCCTCCTATTGCCAAATAACTGCTGGATGCTCAATAAGTGTTGCCACCCTAGCTTCACAGGTCAGCCCAAAACAAGAGTACTTCTCGAGGAGGACACACACCTGGTGCGCCACAAAACAGTCCCCTGCCACTACCCTCCGTTGTTTTCCTCAAGCCCCGTTTTAGATGGTGAAGATGTTGGTCTAAGGTACCCTAAATAGTCTATTAAGTATAGATATTGATTAGGTAGACTTTTAGGTGATTATTAGAGTGTTTTGAAGATTTTAAGACACTTTAAAATTGTAATTTAGTGATATGGCCGAAATTGTTATTAGCTTTTAAGTGTGTTGCTTCAAGCTTATGCAATTCAAGTATATCAACACATGTAAAGCAAATAAGAGTGTTGAAAAAGAAAGATATAAGAATATCACATGCACATATGGAGTTTGCTATGAAAGAAAAGCACTAGAGCAAGAACAACTTGCCTTCAAGAGATTGAAACGAAATTTAGTGTGTGTTTGCCTTATTAACCAATTAGCAACATTCAATCCGAACCAAGTGGCTTCCAATAGATGTAAGCAATAAAAGAATAAACCAATTACTTGTCAAGCACTTAGATGTTAAGTATTTAAGATCTAAACCATGTGCATGAGAGAGAAAGAAAATAGACTTGAAATTAAACTAAGCAATAAGATAGATCTAGTTAGATTACTCAAGTGTTGCCTAATAGGCTTAAGATTATGATGTAGATCTAAAACATAAACAATTATATCATTGAACCATAGATCACATCAATCATCTACCACTTAACCTTACCTATTGGGGTATTCCTCTCCCAACTAGGTAGGCAATTAATTAGGTTTTGCTTAGTTAAGTTAGATTCTTTTTAGATTTAGAGATTAGGGAAAACAAGTAAAAGATAGAGAGAGAAACTAAGAAAGTAAACTATCAAGCAAACAAGCAAGTAAAGACAAACCTACCCCACGTCCTAGGTTGAGAAGGTGCCCCTCACCTTCTAAACCTCACGTCTTAGCTAGAAGGAAAAGAAAAAATGCTAATAAATGAAGCCCTAGCTATATCTATGCTACACAACAAGCTCACACAAAGAGGGAGGCCATACCACTCCTTCATCTATAGGTGTGAACCACTAACAAGCAAGAGAAAGAGGCAAAAATGTACCAAAATGAAGAAAAATGAAAGGTAGGGTTGAGAGATAGCTACCAAACCCCTTGGAGGGCCTTCTAGTGTTGTGTGGATGTCCTTTGGGCAGCCAATAGTCCTCTCAATCATATCTAAGCCTGTAAAACTAGCAAGATATGCTTGCTAGGAAAACTACACACAACCAAGAAAAGTGATGGAAAAACCCTTGCTTTTTAGGGCAAGAACTTTCCACAAGAACAAGAGAGTATATGTGATGTAAATGACCTATCTAAATATGTTATGCTAGCTGAAAAATGAATGTGTATGAACAACAATATAGATGAAGAGTAAAAGGTTAGAGAAATGGAGTGTATGAGTGCTTCAAGAGACCCTTCTCCTTGAAGAAGTTCCCAATGAAACCCTTGAAATATAAACCTGCAAAACTTCCTCAAGTGATGTGCATACGAGAGATAATATGTTGATATATGTAAATAAAATGACACTTCAATCCTATCCAATACATCAAGATAGATAAACCCATAAGCATATGCATTAATAGATCTACTTTGATAACACTTTACCTAAGATCAAAAGTTGCAATCACCCAAAGAAATCATTACAATGTTACCTCATAAGCATAAAAAAACCAAGCACACGCATTGCTCCTCTAGTTGTCCTCCAAATTTTCTCCTTTATTATTATTACTCAAGAAAAATAAGACTTGGCGAGAAAATACTCCAAAACCCTAGAGCATAGAATGGAAATGAATGCAAAAATGGGAAGAGAGAGAGAGATGAAAATCAAGTAGCATAACAATAGCTCAAGACATGGTGAGTTGGGAGTGAGAAATGAGATCTATTTATACTTGGAGAGGAAAAACTACCTCTCTTGGATCTATGCCAAGTGTCCACCAAGCAAATGAGTAGATCTCAAGGTTAGGGTGCACCATCTAGGGTTTGAAAGTTAGATCTAGGGTGTAGAAAAATGTAGGAGGCGTTGGGATCAAGAAAAGAGGTGTTGGAGGCATTGGCATTGATTCCAAGGAAGGTGATATTTCTCAAATAATTTTTAAAAAATCATTTGTGGAGTTTCTAGATGGAGGGGGGCGTAACTCCTCTTGGAGGGCGCAAAAAAGGGGTGAAATGGAAGGAATGGAGGGGCATTAATGAGAAAAAGGGAGTGGGATCAACTTAGGAGGTGATGTGGGGGTTAAAGATAGTCATAACTCATGAGAGGGGGCCCCATTTAAGTCACAATATCCACCAACAAGAAAAAAACGTCAATCCCCCTAGGGGGGTGTAACTTTTGAGTGTGTAGAGGTGGAAAAGGGTTAGACAAGGTTGGAAAATGTTGGGAGGGTCATGTTATGCTTAGGGGGTCTCTCTCTAACCATCATTTCACCTTTTCACATCCTCTAACTCATTATTAAAACTTTTACATTTTGCCATGTTTGAACTTTAGCAATTAAAATTGTTGTTTTAGACTGACTGACACTCAGGGTGGACAAACCCATGGATAAAGTTGTCCGACTGAGATGAAACTTGGTCCATGGATGTAGGGGGTGTTATTCCATTTTTTTTAGGCACAAATACCCCTATCAAAAGTCCAAAGACCCTATTTTTACTATTATTGCTAAAAAATAATTAAATAATTAAATAATTAAACCTCCAAACTTAGGGAAATTTAATTAAAAATTAATTAATTAAAAAAACTAACTTAAACTCGACGGAATTCCGCGAAACTTTCTAAGATGTCTTGCATGGTGACTTACAATGATTCCCTATAATAGTTACCAAAACATAAGCCCACTAGAACGTCGTTCATCACTTTGGAGGAATTATTGCAAGTGTGAGGGAAAAACTCAAGGGAAATCAATAAGGCTGAAAAGCTCAACTGATAACCCGAGGATAAAAAACTCTCGGTGAAAGGAACTCTCCCAGTGAACCTATCCCAAAGTAACTGACCTAGACATGACTCATGCAGACCTATTACATTATTAACCCACACAGGGGTGCGGAAATTCTAATTACAAAATAAAGTGTTGGGACCAAACACTGCCCTATAGGACCAAAAGTCTTTGACAAATTTGCATTTGATGATGCATCTTTTCATGGCACATGAGTTGACCACCTGTGTTAGAGAGGCTGTCAACAGTCTCTATCTGAATCACATTCCAATCAATGACATGATTAGCGTCAGGTACATACTTTTTAAATAATGACACATGGAAAAAATTATGAATACACAAGGATGCAAGCAATGCAAGCATATAAGCAACGTGACCAATCCTCTAATATTTCAAATGCCTCACAACAACGCGCTACTAACTTAGAACAACTCCCCAACTTCAGGGAATTGCGTCTTGCTTTTACTTTCAAGAATACGTGATCCCCCACTTTAAACTCTCGCAACTTTTCTCCCTGTCTTGGGAAACCTTTAAATTCTACCTTATCTTCACCACCTTCTCTTCCATTCCTTGAAGCAGATCTGGCCCAACCACCACTATGTTTGCTAGAATATCCAAGATCACCGCCATGTTGCACTTTTTACCATAAAGTGCCTCGAATGGGCTCATCTTTAATGATGCTTGATACCCTCTATTGTACACAAACTCCACCAAGTAAAGGTAGTATTCTCATTTTGATGGTTTATCCATCACATACATCCTGAGCATATTCTCAATCACTTGATTTACCCTCTTGTTTGTCCATCTAACTCAGGGTGATATGTTGTGCTAAAACTTAGATGGTCCCAAATCCTTTGAATATCCCTTTCCAAAAGTTTGACGTGAACTTGGGATCTCTATCAAACACAATTGTCTTGGGTACACCATGTAACCTAGCAACTTCACGCATGAAAATATCAACAATGTTAGTTTCCTTGTGCGCTGACTTTACTTGAATAAAATAGACAACTTTAGTAAGCTTGTCCACAACTACCATAATAGAATCATGTTGCTTAGTAGTCCTAAGAAACTTTGCAATGAAATCCATGGCTACAAATTCCCACTTCCACTTAGGAATAGGCAAAGGTTGTAGCAAACTAGTTGGATGTTTGTGCTCAACCTTGAAATTTTGACGTTCAATGTATCTAGCAACAAAATCAACAACCTCCCTTTTCATGCATGTTCAGTAGTATTGCTTTTGACTGTTGCACTTGTCTTCTAGTAGTCTGGAAGTCTTGCATAAGGAACTTTATGCATCTCTGACAATAACAAAATTTTCAACTCTTGATCATTAGGAACATAAACTTCACGCCTATACATGAGGATTCCATCCTCCTTTAGCTCATAACCTTCAAGCTGCTGCGACATAACCTGTTGTAATTTTTCATTTTCTGTCTACATAGCGCAGATCTGAGCTGGGAGCTTCTAAAATTCTGTTGCTCAAATCTGACTTGTACATGCTAATGGTTGTAGCCTGCAATTCATGCACCCTCTTGTTGAGTGTGTCAACCACCTTGTTCTCTTTACCCCTGATATGATTTATGTCAAAGTCATACTCACTGAGAAATTCTAACCATCTGCTCTGCCTAGCATTTAAAGTTGGTTGTCCGAATAGATATTTAAGACTGTTATGATCTGTTCTTAGCTCAAATTTTTTACCCATGAGATGGTGTTGCCACATCTTCAAGGCATGCACTATAGCCACCAATTCTAGGTCATGAGTAGCATAGAGCCTTTCATGCTCCTTTATCTTTCTTGACTCGTAACATACCACATGCCCATTCTGACTAAGGACTCCACTCTTCCTTACATGCACATGTGCACACAACAAAATCTTCATCTGGATCAACAATCCTTAGTATTGATGCATTGGTCAACAAACTCTTCAAGTGTTGAAAACTCTTTGCACAATCCGGATTCGAATCAAATTGCTCACCTTTCTTCTGCAAGGATGTGATTGGGTGTGCAATTTTTGAGAATCCTTCAATAAACATTCTGTAGTAACCTGCAAGTCCTATGAAGGATCTCACTTCTTCAACGTTTCTCGGTGTTGGACATTCTTCAATGGATTTTATCTTTGCAGGATCCACAACTATCCCTTCCCCTAAGATGATATGACCCAAATAATGGATCCGTCGCTGGTAAAATGAGCACTTGTTCAACTTTGCATACAAACGATGCTCCCTCAATACCTACAACACCATCCTCAAGTGTTGCTCGTGTTCCTCTTCAGACCTTGAGTAAATAAGTATGTCATCCAGAAACACAGTGACAAACTTATCTAAGTAATTTATGAAAACTCCATTCATCAAACACATAAAGACTGTTGGTGCATTTGACAACCAGAATGGCACCATAGTGAACTCGTAGTGGCCATATCTTGTTCGGAAGGTAGTCTTGTTGATGTCTTCTTGTTTTATTCTCACTTGGTGATATCCAGATTTGAGATCGATCTTTGAAAATATATGTGTGCCTCTCAATTGATCAAAGAGGTCATCTATCCTTAACAAAGGATACTTGTTCTTTATTGTTACTTTGTTCAATTTCCTGAAGTTGATACAAAGTATCAACTTATCATCCTTCTTCTTCGCGAACAATATTGAGGCACCCCAAGGTGACACACTTGGGTGTGTATACCCCTTCTTCAGAATCTCTTCAAGTTACATATGCAATTCCTTCAACTCAGGCGTACTCATTCTATACAGGATCTTGGATACAAGAGTTGCTCCTGACATCAAATTTATAGAGAACTTAATATCTCTTTTCGGTGCAAACCCTCATATCTCTTTAAAGACATCTTCAAATTATTTTAGTACTGCACAATCTTCAACACATGGCACTTTATCCTTAGGTGCATCCTCCATGTGCGTTGCAAATACTTGACATCCCTTTCTGAAGCTTTTCCTGAGCTGCAGAGCTAAAACTTCTCTGATAGTTACAACTCTTGGAATACCTTGAATTGTTCTTAAGTTTCCTTCCCCATCCAAATAAGTAAATGTCTTATTGTAATAATCTAAAACAACATGATGTTGGTCCAACCAATCCATGCCAATGAGGCAATCATACAAGCCCAACAGTATGATATTCAAAATCTGCTCTTGTTCCCAGTCCATTCATTTCCATTGGACATGCCTTGACCATCTCATTTATTTTCCTTTTTTCCCCTATAGCTAACTGCACCAACCAAGGTTTTCCAAGTTTTCCTCGACAATTGGAATCTTTCCACCATCTTAGGATCTAGATAACTATGACTATCTCCCGAGTCAATTAAAATAGCAATGGGTTGGTCATTAATCTTACCTTCCACTTCAATCATGTGTGACTTAAACTCAACTTGCTTGTTGTCCAGGGTTGCGTAAATCCTTGGTACATTTCTGCCCATGTCCTCAACTGTCGCAACTTATTGTACGTTGTGTGCAGTCCTCACTTTTTCAACTCTTTGAGGGCAATCTCTAAACATGTGATCTTCGCCACAACCCCAACATTGAATAGGTTGTTGTCTTGGTCTTTGCCCTGTTATCTCAATCATTTCGGGCTCCTTGGGAGTTGGTTGTCCTTGTGCAGGATTCCTGAAAAATGGTGGCTTAGTCCCTTTCTTCCTTTGTTCCACCTTGCGTTTCATCTTGTTGTCCCAAGCCTTTTGGAAAGTTGATCTTCCCCTTTGAGGATCATAAAGACACTTGGTGCACCTTATGGTTTCCTCCAATGTCTTGGGTCATCATATTATATCTTGTCACTGATAAATGATGGTAGCCCACTCAGGTACCTTTGAATCTTAAATTGCTCATCCTTAATGAATGCGACATATTTCAATAGTTTTAAGAATCTTCTTTCGTACTTGTATAATGTCATACTCCCAAGTTTGAGTTCAAAGAACTCTTTCATTTTCTTGTCATAATAGAGTTTGGTTAAATATTTCTTTTCAAAATATCATTTGAATTCCCTCCAAGTAACCTTCTTCTCATCAATGTGTTGCACCTGCACAAACTGATCCCACCACATTGATGCTTTTCCTTTAAGCTGATAGATAACAATTATCCCTTCTTCTTGCGTAGAGTAATTATGCAGTTGGAAGTACTTACTCATACCCAACAATCAAGTCTCTGCATATTCATTTTTCTTATGCTCACCGTCAAAGGTAGGAGTCTTGATCTTATTCATTTCTCCCCGTAGCTTGCCCACCCTAGTCCTTCTTTTAAGTTTTTGATTAGGAGATGGACTTGAGCTACTGCGTGCTTTCCTAAATGAATGCTTTGGTGAGTGGTGATGTTTCCTATCAACAATTCTTGTTTCTCTTCTCTCATCATGAGACCTGTAACTCCTTGACTTACTTGACTCTGTCTTATTATCAATTTTCTTTTCTATTATGTCCAAGCTTTGCATCAACTCGATGTTGAAGTCATCTTGTTGCTCCTTAGCTTTCATAAGCCTTTCATTATCGAGCTTGTATCTTTGGACATACTTTTGCAATTCCTTTATGGTTTCTACCAAGTTTATGTGCTCCTCCTTGGATTCTATACCATCGACACCCAAACCAACATACAAATCCCAGAATTCATCATCATGGTTGTAAGTCCTCTGTGCATCTTCCATGTCTCTTGTACTTTCTATGCGATTCTCTCTCGATGCTAATTGTTGTTAATTTTGCAAAATGTGCAGGCAATAAGATTTGTTAGATGAATTCATGTAATAACTTCATGAAAACTATGCACCGTTTTTCTAGAATCATTCTTCTGATTCCTTGGATGATTTTAACAACCAAATTTCTAGTGTGCACACTTGCGCCTCAATACTTAGCGCACGTCACAACTCTACACCGTGCACTAGTATTTTTTCCGCGCACAATAAACTTTGCACTGTGCGGCACTAACACCAATCCAGTGTTGAACCAAATCTTTGCAACTTCTTGTGGATCTCTGGCCCATACAGGTCCAGTGTTGAACCAATAGCTCTGCAACTTCTTGTGGATCTCTTGTCCATACAGGTCCAATGTTGAACCTATCGTTCTTATACCACAATGTAACGTCCCTGACCACCCAGGCTGGGCCACATCACACAAATCCTTCCCACTTCAGCTCTAATACCAGAATGTATCATACCCAACTTACTGCTGGGAAACAATACTTAAAAAAAAAAGTCTAGTGTGCAATCAACATTAAACTAGGTAGAATCACTCGAGGGAATGCGCACAACCCAAACTGGTTCACACCACACCACAGTCCCTCCTATTTATACAAATTATAACAATGGAAGCAACACAAACTATAATTGTGCGCTCGATCATATTGAGTGCACCAACGTTACAGAGCGTAAGACCACTCCAATCATGAGATCCCTACTGCACTCATTACCATACAGAGCACCTGAATGCCACATCGTGCATAATTGTTCTGAATCCACTTGCAGGTCCTATCCTTTGTGCGTTGACTACGTTCCAACGCACACAATGAATCCAGTCACTTGTGCACACAGACCATTTTCCGAGCGCACGATACTTCTAGCCTTCCTCCGGAATATCTTGACCATTTACCTGGACTATCTTAACAAAAGTTACTTATCAACTAACGTAATCAACATGTACAACTACAATATTGAATAAACACATTGCATTTACATGAATAAACAACATTAAACAAAATAACAACCATTACTCATATGCAACATCATGTAAGAGATAGACCATAACAAATACAAGTAAATGAACACACAATAAATAGACAAGTACATATTAACACTTTTTTTTAAAAAAGTCACCAACCATGTACATGAATCAGACATTCCTCCCAGACATAGATGTTGTTACGCATAAGCTTTCAGCAATAGGTCACCCCCGAGCTGGGGCTTAAACTCCACCAGGGAAAAATGATTCTAGTGCCAATCTATGGTCAAACAAACAGTGGAATTGCTCAGTCCAAGGTGTCAACTATTGCAACTAGTCTACAATCCTTCATTCCCCACATGCAAGTCTCGCCCCAGAAAGTGTGCCCCTTCTCTGCTCAACAGTCCTTCGGCTACCCCACTTCCCTTCCAGGGATTCAACAATAGGACGTATCAGGAAGTCTCAGAGAACTGTAACTAATGCCCAGTGCACCAGGGAACAATTGCCAGCAAACTCTCACTTGGAGAGAATGCTCAAGGGCTTGGCGACCCGCTTCTTCAACAACCTACGGACCTGACAAGTCGCTTCTTCAACAACATACGAGCCTGACAACCCACCTCTTCGACCACCTACGGGCTTGACAACATGCTTCTTCAACAACATACGGGCCTGACAACCCGCTCTTTGACCACAACTGGTTTTTCCCAATCAAAGGTTTTACAATGACAAACAGTTACAAGAAGACTCGAGTCGTTCGCCCTAGAAAGTTGGTCTCCCGATGATAGAAGGAAGGAAATACCCCCCAAATACACTAAGGCCAATAATATATATTGCATGCCTTCAACTAGACCCTTGTCACCTTCAGAGCTATCTTTAGCCACTTGGTTACTCGTTCCCATCCCTCGGGAACTTAGGATAAATAATATATCCGTAAGGTTACAATTTTCAGAAATATTATTAAAATATTCCCCCCTTTTCCCTTTTTCGGTGGAGTTCATCCCCCCGTCTCTATTTGTCTGAGTCATTCTACGCACAACAATGTTATTTTATTATTAATTAGAGTGTAGTAAACTTTACAAGGATAGGCACATTGGCCTATTTGCATCCCGACTCACCAGCCCAATAATCACTTAGTCTCTCCGGGTTCAAAACATATTCATACATATATTTACATCACAATCATTCCTGCACACTTTCTTGAGTGCGTGCAACACTGTGGAATATGCTCAGCCTCCCTTGATGCGCAATCCACACGCACTAGTTCAAGTATGTGAAACACTATGGAATGTGCACACTTTTTTCTTTGGTTACAAACCTCGTGCACTACTCAGGTACGTGCAAAAACCAAAATGGCTCACTAACCTTTATGTTCAATTACATTGCGCACTACTCAGGTGCACGCAAAACCAAAATGACTCACCAACTTGTTATCCCCATTTTGTGGATAACTAAGGAGATCATGTCTCGAGGCCCTCAGGTTGCATATATGGAGTGTCGAGAGACTACATGACCAAGAATACCCTTTCCACAGATGGAAAATCCACTCACCACCACCAATGGTCATAGGTTTGCAAATGGCATCCACCACACCAGCGGGCTTCCGGAAGGCAGTGGGCCTTGCTCCATGAGGTACAAGTCAGTATTATGGTGAGCATCATTTCAATATTCAAGCCATTTGATTATGGTGTATCTTAGATTGCTCTAGATTTCATAATATATGCTTGGACATTATGCCTTTTGCCTTGCTTCACCTTGGTGGTTGACATTGTGCCCTAGTAAGTGGTTTTCTTTGGGGATGGGTTTTTATTGGGAACTCCCTTTATGAGCCATCGTACCATTCCCGACCATACTTACCACTTTCCATCATTATTCCCCTCCATTTCCTTATCTCTTGGGATTTTAGGGTGTATTGACCCAAGAAGGGGTTGTCCCTCATTCTATGGGAAGAAGGCGCTAAAGGTCCAGAGGGGTTAATGTTGGGTAAAAGATAAAAGCCTTATATAAACCTTTTAGATGCTTCACCCAGGGATCACCCAAGAAAGCAATGAAATGCTTATATTTGAGTAAAGGGGATCCACAATATAATAAAAAATGCCTAAAAGGTTAGTTGAAGGATAGGAGGTCTCATCATGAGCCGACCTATCACGTCCATGAATATCTAGTGGTATGACATTACCATCATCTGGTCACCAAACCAGGGTAATGACTCTCAGTTGCATGGTTGAGAGAAAGGGGGTTTCATCACGATACATCTTTCTCATTTCCACTAGGTGTTTGTGGGTGACATTGTCATCATATGATCACCACGCCAGGCAGTGACCTTCAACCTCTGCTTATGCTATATTCAAAGAAAATAAAGAAAGAAAGTTGAAAGAAAATTGACGGGCTTGAAAAAAGTGCATTGTGGATGAAGGTACCACACACCATCTACAAAGTCACCCATGAATGAGACACTACGACCCCTTGTATGTCATGAGCCCTATTCCCATTAAGTCTTGACCCCATCCTCTATATCCACTTTACATGGCTTAGAGAGGGACCTCTTGGAAACTCTCCTTGACTTAGGGCAATATCTACCCAATAGGACACCTCGTCAACCCTCCCATATTCAAGTTTGAAAAGTAGCATAGTGTCTTTGAGCTATTAATTGTTTGATATAGTGATATTTGATGCACATGCTTAGATGGCTTATTTATTGATTGGATTCATTTATCATGATGTTATGACTTGAGATCCTTAGAGGGCGTGCCCAGTTGTCTTTGTAGGACCTAATTGGTGGACAGTTTTGGGAGAACAAGCCTTGCTTGGGCTTCCATGGGACTACAAGACCACAAGTTGGATGCCAGGGGCCCGCATGTCGGATGAGAGAGATCAGACTTGGATGGCCTTGATGATGACTTGGACAACCTAGCCTAGCCCTCACTTGCCAAACAATTTTCTTAGGAGGGGAAAAATGTTTTACTTTTGAGCTTGACGTCATGCTTTTGGGGCTAGGGCATGGTGGTGAGGTGCCAGTCTTTTGACACATGGACGTTTGAGGAGGATGAGGAAGGTCTTCACCATGATGAGAGTGCTTAGATACTTGACATGTGGCCTTTGGAGGCCTACCCATGCTTCTCCAACACCAATGACTACCTCAAACTGGTAAAACGTCAAACATCCCCTAAAGTGGTGACGTCCTCCTAAATTAGGGTTTTTTTGTGAAAAAGTGAAATTTTAAGTGAATTGTTATTACTTTGTTTAGGGGGCAAGATTAGGGTTGTGGACCCCTAATATTGTGGTTTACTCCTTAATTTGTGGACAAACTATGTTAGCTACATTTTGTATAAATAAAGATCATAAGATGTCATTTCAAACACAACTCTCCCTCTTGTGAGAGGACTTGGTCTGAAATTTTCGACTATCTTCGCTCTTTTATCTCTTTTGCTCTTGTTTATGTCTATACTTATGAATGGTTGATGGAAGAAGTGATGCACTAGCCTTGGAAGGCTTATCTATTGCTATTGTGGTGGATTATCTTGGCATTTTCCCTTGAATTGGTATGATTTTTACTTTCTTGCTATCATTTGTTTCAAGTCAAGGTTATTGTGCTAGGAACTAGGTGGGAAGTTTAAGGGCATAACCCCCACCATAGTCTTCCTCATTTTATGCTTCATCTCATTGATTTCACTAGGGTTTTCTAAGAGAAGTATAAGGGCATACACCCTCTTAGCTTAAACCCTGGCTAGAGAAACTTGCCTTGGGAAGTAAAAGGGATTACACCCCCAAGGAGGTAGCTTCTCTAGCTCTTGTTTATTTAACTTCATTAACCCAATAGTAAAGGCACTAGTCATACTCTATTTTGCATTGGAGAAATAAAATATTGCCTTGGGAAACATGAATTTCGGTCATTTTTACTTCTTACAAAGTGGATTGTACTCCTTGTGCCTTACAACCACTAGGGCATCCCCATCAAGGGGATATTTCTTGTCATTGTTACAAAATTGCATCTTCAACCATTAGGGCTGCAAAAACCGTAACTCATTTTCTTGAATAACTCTCTTATCAACCATTCGATTTTGCTCAAATTTTGCACACTTACTCTCCTTGTCTTAGCGCACTTTTTGGCAAAGTTTGAGGGGATTTCAATGGCTGATTTTCTTTCTGTAATACATCGAATGTTACAGCTATAAGGTTGATATAATTTGCTGTAGACAATTGTTTACAATAGCTTTATCTTTTTTTCTAGAATATTGATTTTTCATCTTGAGTTTAGCTAGTCTTTCTCTTGTATTCTCTACTTGATCTCTAGTACTTATTGAGCAGCTTATAGTATCATTTAATTGCTGATATATACTTTTATTTACTGCTGCAAATTAGGGACACCAAGCTTAACTTGCGCTGATCCAACTAACATTTATCATTGCAAAGTGTCTTTTCTTATGTCTCGGGCAGGTATAATCATTCAAATAAGTACTATAACTGTGGGGCAGCAATTAGTTGACTTGCAAGGCATCTCTCTTGTGAAGGTTTCAACTATTATTAGGTTTCTTTTCAATTTACTAGATAACCATAGCATAGATAGGATCACTGAGAGAAACACAATTACAAGATACACAATCTTTTGGTACTGAGTCCGATGCTTATGCTCCCAGAGCACTTTGTAGTGTACATGGATGGCCGGATCTGAGGGCTGCCATTTCCATCCCATCCTAGGGTACTGATGGGCACACACATGATTTCCAAGAGGTATGAGGACATGTGGAAGCTCAGGAAGGCTCTAGTATGAGCTCCTTTGACAGTAGAGATGGCCACTGTTAGATTTTCTAATAAGATAACATTCCAATTGAATGATAGTCCCTTGTCTGCATAATAATATATCAAAGGCATATATGATAGAGGAAATCGGGATGCATATGGTTCTCCATATAGGTGACATAACATAGCTACCAGGTATTGATAAGGTATTCTCAAAGAGCTTGTGGGGTACCCTCCCTTGGGTTTGGACTTGAACTGTTTGTCAGCCTTGTACCATTTAGGAAACAGATCTTTGGGAGTGTATTCACATTCGTTGAAGAGTTTTTTGTCCAAATTCTTAATTCTTTTCTCAATGTGATAGCATTTCGCCAGATACTCTGGCTTGAACAAGGCTATGGGATCTTTTCTAGCGTTACATACATATCTGCCATTCACATCTATGTTTCTCAGGATCCATGTGATGGCGCCTGCACAAGGGAATACAATCGGGTGGGATTCTACTTTGAATATGCCAAACTTTATGATGTTTTTGAATATTTTAAGCTCAAACTGATCTTCGACATCAATGGAGAAATTAGACTTCTTAATCATGTGATACACCTCTCCCCACTTTAGTGTTTCCCCATCGTTTTCTAGTAGTCCATATGTGTCATCGTATGTGGTTCCGATCACTTCTCGTTTTCCTTTAGTCTGTTGACCACTACCCGAGGCCTCGGTCCCAAGTGCCTTACTCACTATCTTCTTCTGTGGTGACATATATAGACCTGCAAGAAAAAGGTGGGATTTAGTGCAAAGATTAGAGACAGATAATATGCCTTTTAATTTAACTTGAGAATTTTGAAATACCAAAAGATTCACTTGAACTGTCACTGGGTAGGGGGTTGTCATATAAGGATGATAACATCATGGCAGGCATGGTGAGAAATTGAGGGAGAAAATTACGAAAAGGTGTTGAAAGGTAAAATCAGAGGCTCTGATGAAAATTGGAAGAGTTGTTGGCAAGTTCTCCGATGACCATCGATGCGGTTACGATGAAGTTTGTTGAATTAAAGGAAATCGACATAATTATTATCAACAACTCTGATGTGTATCAGAGGAGCTGATGGGAACTCTTTTGATACACATCATCGAGTTAATATGAAAGTCTCGGATACACTATCGGTGAAGTTACTGGTAACTCCTCCGATCGGATCAGAGGAGTTAATACAAACTCCTCCTTCCATACCAAGCTCTAGGAGCTTGTTTCAATCTGTACAAATCCTTCTTCAATTTGCATACATAAGTCTTTCTGTCTTCAACTCCAAACCCTTGAGGTTATTTTATATACACTTCCTCTTCTATGACACCATTTAAGAAAGTTGTTTTCACGTCCATCTGGTGTAACTTCCATTTTATCATAGTTGCAAAGGCTATGATGGTTCTGATTGAAGTGTATCTGACTACAGGAGAAAACGTCTCTTCATAGTCAATGCCTTTCTTTTGAGAAAAGCCACGAGCAACAAACCTTGCTTTATATTTCTCAATACTTCCATCAACAACATGTTTTATCTTGTATAGCCATTTGGAAGATACCACATCCTTGCTCTTCGGTCTGGGAACTATTTCCCATACATAATTCTTTATAATGCATTGGTATTCTTCTGTCATGGCATCTAGCCATTCTTTCTCTTGAAAGGATTCTTCAAAGAAAGTAGGCTCCTTCTCTAAGAGATCTCTCATCAAAGCCATATAATTGGAGAATGTCTTGGGTTTCTTGACTTGTCTCATGGTTCTTTCGGTGGCACCAGACTTCTCTCCATCTTGAATAAGTTCCCTTGCCCAGGCTTGGCTTTCTCTTGTGGGAGATCGTCATTTGGGGAGTTTCTTGAGATTCTATTATGTCATGATCTTTTAGAATCTCCTCATCAGGGGAAGTTATGACTTCCCTCACTAGTTCTGCAACTCTGGGAGCCACAGGTTCTTCTTCATATACTTCTTCAAGTTGCCATCTTCTTGATTTCTTGAGTGCTGCATCTTCATGAAAGGTTGCATCTTTGTTGATCTCAATATGTTGGTAACCTGGTATGTATATTCTGAAGGCCTTGGAGACCTCACAATATCCAAAAAATATTCCCTTCTTTCCTAAAGGGTCCAACTTGGTTCTCTTCTCTTTTGGAATGTGTACAAATATGGGACAACCAAATATTTTGAGATGGCTTACTTATGGCTTCTTTCTGAAAAACATCTCTTCAGGGGTCTTGAACCCAAGTGCACTATGGGACAATCTGTTCTGTACATACACTGTTGTTCTTGCTTCTTCTGCCCATAAGTGCATTGGAAGATCTTGATCATGGATCATAGTCTTCACTTCTTCCATTATAGTTTTGTTTTTTCTTTCTGCTACACCATTTTGTTGAGGATTGTAGAGAGTGGTGAGCTCCCTCTTGATCTCGGCATATTTACAAATGTTTACAAACTCTTTTGAGGTGTATTCTCCTCCATTATCTGACCTGAGTATCTTGATCTTTCTTTTAGAGAGATTCTCTATTAAGGCTTTGAATTCCTTGAATTTGTTAGAATATAGAAGATGGTGTGCTCGTTTTACCATTGACGATACCCTCGTTACCCAATCGTAGGCCGAAGCCACCCTTCGAGCACCTTAACCTTGACCGAGAATTACTCCAGAAGCAAACCCTAGGCTAGATAGCCAAACAAAGGGTAGTGCACCTTTCCCCAAGGATAGCGCATCACAAAGAGTTGATCAGATAGTCCAAACCCTAGCCCAGAGATAGTCAAGCCAATATTGAAAACTAGTTGCTGCTGCAGCTGCAGCTGCAACCCTCCTCCACATGTGTGCACCAAACTGGGAGCTGCAGTGCATAGAACTGGCTTTGCAACTACTGAGATGTGACAAAATGAGAACGGGTGCCCTGTATTTGTACTGGTTCTGCCAGATTTGCTAGGGCCAACTTCTCCTTCTGGATATGTGTCTGTTCAGTATATTATTATTATTTCTGGCCGACTTGTTCTCTTGGAGGCTAATAACCTAATATAAAATATCTTCTTGAGCCGACAAGTCTTCTAGGGTTATTAGCCAACTCATTAGGGTTTCTCTTGCTTCTCGAAGTCTTCTATTCTCGTCAGGTTCACACGTCGAGATAAATACCTCCCGCAGCTACCATAATATTAACACTCCCTCCTAGCTAGAGAGGTATTTACAGGTAATGGACTTGAACACAAAACATACCATTTACCCAGTAGCATCAATATAGTCATCTAGACTATTTCATGACTAGATCATGAGCATCACCATCGCCATCAGCTGCATCAACTCTCGAAACCATACTTCATCTGATTAATTAGATATGATGCTGGATAAGTCACTCTCACCATAGAGTGATATAAGAGGAGTAAAAGATCTGAACTTTTTTCCGTTTGGAAAATCTTTGTTCATTATTCATCTGAATGATCATTGTCTCTAATAAACTGTTGATAGTCTTCAAGGCAATTAGAACAAGGATAGAACACACCCGTGTCTATTCATAGTAGTACATAACTACAATCTCGTGGTACACTACCACACCAAGTGACACACAAGTACTTGATCAACAATGTATGGTTGTGAACAGTGAAACATATTCACCACAATAGTCCTCATCTACTGTCATACAGTCTTCATAACAAATATCTGATAGCCACGTGTATAGAAACAATGTTATGATATAAACTGATTTGTCTGGGCCAATCCTTCACTCACATCTGTGAGTTTTGAAAGAATATCTGCCTCACGAACATTGAAACATATCCACCACAGTAGTATATCTCTACTGTCTGGAGATAGGTAGTCTCCATAACAATCATCTGATGCCATCCTGCACAGAAAATATTGTTAAAAATAAACTGAATCATTTGGGCCAATATTTCACTCGCGTCTGTGAGATATGAAAGAATATCTGCCCTCATCAGCAATGGGCTATCTACCCTATTCTTCTCAACCAAGGAAGAAGGATTGTTTCTGATTTCTGAGTATGGACCATTCCTCACCCTGGGCCATTCTTCCTACACTAATCAAAGTGCACCCTGGACAGAATGTATAAACCCTAAGGAATGTATGAATCTGGACCACTCCTCACCCTGGGCCATTCCTCCTACACTAATCAAAGTGCACCCTGGAGAGAATGTATAACCCTAAGGAGTGTTTGTTCTGGACCATTCCCCACCTTGGGCCATTCCTCCTACACTAATCAAAGTGCGCCCTAGAGAGAATGTATAACCCTAAGGAATGACTGTCCCTGATTGTTGAGCCTGGACCATTCCCCACCCTGGGCTATTCCTCCTACACTAATCAAAGTGCACCCTGGAGAGAATGTGTAACCCTAAGGAATGACTGTCCGGACCATTCCCCACCCTGAGCCATTGCTCCTACACTAATCAAAGTGCACCCTAGAGATAATGTGTAACCCTAGGCAATGTCTGTCCTACATCAACCTCCAAAACGGACCATTCCTCATGTTAACCACAATGAGAAATCGTTGTCCTGCAAGGCGAGCCAGTCTTCTTGAGTAACCCTCAAGAAGAGCCCTAGACCACTCCCCATGTTAACCACAATGGGAAGTTGTTGTCTATGATACATCAACAATCAGACTACTTCCCATGTTAACCACAATGGAAAGTCACTGTTCATCAGAAATCTCAATCCACTTTTCGAACAGGAAAGCATCTGTCCAAGATGGACTGTTTTTCAAATTTAAATATCAATGTTTTCAATAATGTTTTTCAGTGCTCCCTCCTAACTTGGAGAGTCATTTCTTCCTTTTTCAATAAGAAGGAAGTTGTTTCCACGAGCTCTAGCTTGAGTACGCAAACTCTTTCATCTTTGATAGAAGCTTTACCAAAATGTCTGCTTATCTACTCATCTGTGGAGATATGTATTGGAGAATCATTTTCTTCTTTCTGGACTTCATCATGGATAATGTAATGCTTGATTTCAAATGTACTTTTAGTCTTGGAACACTGTGAAGTCTTCACGTAGATCTGAACAATAGAGTATATCATAGTTGGAAAGCTGGAACATATCCATGTGGCACTTCTTCTGTCATCATGAGATCTGATCTATATTGATGTTATAGGAAATCTTCACCATGCTTCTACTGTGCACTGGAGGTTCTCCACCAAGTTATCTTCTTCTTATCTGCATATAGGAGTCTCCTTCTGGTACGCCTCAAAGTCTTGAGGTTGCTCTTCATACGCTCTTTATTCAATGTCTCTGGAGAATATTCTTTGCATTCATCTGACATAGAACTCCAACTCATATGTTGCGAATGATATAATGACTCATTTAGTGATATGTTTGGTGTACTGGAACAAGTAATCATCATAGTCTTCTCCCTCCATCTGGAAGAACCTTTGGTTCTAGATCTTTCAATTCTTTTTATTCATAAGTCTTCCATACATAGTTCTTCATCACGACTTTCAGTTCTTCTGCTTGATTGCTTTCATATCAGGCTAGTAATCTTGTGATTCTTGATGTAATGACTGGTTATTCTGGTTTCTCTTTATTTCTTGAAATCCTCATGTTCTTCATGTTTTTCTTTAGCTCTTGGGTCCATGGAGTTTCTTATAGATTCCATGCCCTAGAGATTCCACTTCTTCCTTTCATCATAGGATCATGGATCTGGATGGACAACCATG